>JASANA010004765.1:0-12051 GCA_030248095.1 Ptycholaimellus sp. GST1_10
TTATTGATGCTATTGTCATGCGTGAAAGTTTGTCACTCAAGAGGGAAAGTCTGTGGTTTCTCAACCATTTTCAAAAGTAAGCACAGATTTGGAATTGCTATATACGACTAGTGAACAAAAAAACTCAAGTGTTCTGTTCAATTATCAGCCGTTCAGCTGCTACTAATTATTGATGCTTTTGTTATGCGCAAAAGTTTGTCACTCAAGAGGAAAAGTCTGTGGTTTCTCAACCATTTTCAAAAAGTAAGCACAGATTTGGAATCGTTATATACGACTTGTGGACAAAAAAACTCAAGTGTTCTGTTCAATTATCAGCCGTTCAACTGCTACTAATTATTGATGCTATTGTCATGCACAAAAGTTTGTCACTCAAGAGGGAAAGTCTGTGGTTTCTCAACCATTTTCAAAAGTAAGCACAGATTTGGAATTGCTATATACGACTTGTGAACAAAAAAACTCAAGTGTTCTGTTCAATTATCAGCCGTTCAGCTGCTACTAATTATTGATGCTATTGTCATGCGCGAAAGCATTTTATTTCACTCAAGAGGGAAAGTCTGTGGTTTCTCAACCATTTTCAAAAAGTAAGCACAGATTTGGAATTGCTATATACGACTAGTGAACAAAAAAAGCTTAAGTGTTGTGATTCAATTATCAGCCGTTCAGCTGCTACTAATTATTGATGCTTTTGTTATGCGCAAAAGTTTGTCACTCAAGAGGAAAAGTCTGTGGTTTCTCAACCATTTTCAAAAAGTAAGCACAGATTTGGAATCGTTATATACGACTTGTGAACAAAAAAACTCAAGTTGTCGGTGCAATTCTCAAGATTACAGTAGCTACATCGCAAAAACTGTATATTGCAATGTTAAAACCTTTTTACCCAAATAAGTAAGGTTTCAAATGTCTCAAAAACCGGGTATTCCCTCCAGATCTTCCTAAAATTGCATTACCTTTTTTCAGGAAAAAAAAAGTTTGTCCCAATCCGTTGAGAATTCGCCCGTTTCCAGCATGTCCAGGAACATATACACACATATATATATATATATGAGGACAAAAGTTGAGTAACCTCTATAGAACGCGAGAGAGGCCCTTCAGGGCCGCTCCGCGGGTCAAAAATATTATCAAGAATTTAAGCTCGGTTTATTTTGAGCCTAGCACCGGGCAGGTGGCTGGATTTGCGGAGCTTGAATGGCTGGATATGGAGATACAGGAATGGGAGGGAGCAGCGGAGCTCAGCGGTGTCACCAGTGGCCGAAATCAGCCTGCCACAGAGGTTTTCGTATTGCGGATACAAGTTGATGAGCTGATTGATTGATGAGGTTGATCGATTCCAGCTGATGGTAGGCCTTCTGAAGGGCATTGGTTTCTCCTATTCTGAGCCAATTGCCCTTTGGCCAAGCAAAGCAACAACAGCCAGCCAACTCAATTCAATGATCCTAGAATCAATTCGCCTCCTTGGACTGGCAGGATTACGGGTGCACTATTTCAAATTGCAAAATTAAAAAAAATATTTTTTTGGTGGAAATATGTGCTGGTGATAGTGACGGATGGGGCCCCCATCAACTATTCCGCTGCCGACATGATGTTCCCTGTGCAGACGGAGATTTCTGGCTTTGCCTACAAGGGCGTGAACCCATTCTATCCCGGCTTCCCAGTCATATACTTCTGCTCAGACCCAAGTCATTTGATCAAGGTCCTAATAAAATTCAAACAACCCAACAAATAATTTCGATAGACCTTTTTGGAAAGACCAACAGTAATTCTGCTCACGTTTTTTCTAAAAGTAAATCTAAGACTGACCGACTTCCAAAGGTCACCCGAAACCAGCTGTACAACTCGGGGCCGGGAGGTGGAAGAGACACGGCAAATGCAGCGTCAGACAAAGGAGTTGGCCTGGGAGCACATTCGGGCGGCTTTCCTGGTTCACTTCCAATGAATGTGCAAATGAATGAATGATGAATGAATGGTGGCAGGAAGAGGAGTACCGAAATCCGAGAGTCAGCAAGCTCACTAGGATGCATGTGGACCTGGACACCTATGGACTCATGAATGTCGGGAAAGCTGCACAGGTTTTGTATCTGGCCAAAAGTTCATGAGCAAAAATTATGTCTATGCTGAGGTGCTGAGGGAGTCTGTCGCTAAAGTGCTGGAAAGCATTAACTGCCGATATCAGAAACGCCCCTTCGATGCTACCATCACGTATGTCCGCCAGCTCAACAAAGTCTGGGACGGTAATGAAAAAATAATTTTGAAAAGCTTTTTTGATCAATTTTAATGTTGCAGTCATCAATATTCGTACTGGAGGCGATTGTTTACATCATCCCAGCGACAAACTCCGCCCTATTCAATCCTCTTATGGTTAAGCTGAATCTAGTTAATTCAGGATGGGTTTCCAGGAATCATTCTTTGACAGATCCAAGGCTACGGTTTCTGGAGGAGTGCGTTCGGGACTGGGCGGAGTGGAAGGGCAGTGTGTGGCCCAACCTCAGCCGCTTTGTCTCCAACTCCTGTCATCGCCTGTTCGAGACATGTTTGCTCAGCACAGTGGAGTTTGCTCGCCATGTGCTCGATGACCTTCACTTCGCCTACTTCACAACCAATGACTTAAGCCAGGAATACCTAGAGGTATTCTTGGCTGTTGCCAAGAGATGAAATGATTACTGCAAGATTCCAGAACTACTTTGGTGCGCTGCGTGAAGCTGGTGGAGATGCGCGAAAGCCATCAGTCATGGAAAGCCTTCGGTCCATGAATGTGCTTAGTATCGGGAAGCAGTCGATGGAAGAGCTGCGGCGAGTGGGCGGAGGGAAGCGGGGGCGGGGAAACGTGAGCCTAGCCGAGGAGCAGTCCAGCGAGTTTGCCCGGCAGCGGGAGTGGCTGTCCAGTCTGGAGAAAATCCGCCCAAGCGCCTCAAGCCTACTTCCTCCTCTTCTCTGCCCTCTTCGCCACCCATCAGCCGCTTCCCTGCTCGCCTACTGGCTCAAAATGAGGAAGATGAGCAAATGACGGCAGAGCAGGTTTCACTGCCTTCGTCCAGCCTCAGATGGGAGATTGGAGGATTGGATTATGTTGCTTTCAGATGACAGCCTATGCATCCTGCATGCTGGAGAGCCGGAAGGTGCGAAAGGGCACAAGCCTAGAGTTCAGCTTCGATGACGATTCCTGTTCCATTACACGCTTTGATATAACAGGACAGGCATTCCCTTTTGCTAACAGCCAATAAATTTCTTCATCCAGCCTTTTCCGCGAAATTTATGTTGTGATAGCCATACCATCGTCTATAGGATACAAACATTTCTTCCTGCACTTCCTCAAGCGTACAATGGCCGAAAACTTCATTTCCTGTGTGCAATCATTATCTGCTTAATTGGGTTGTATTTTTGGTTTCCTGAAAGACGAATGTTTTTGATCGTTCGCAAAGCACACAAAAAATAAGAAAACAACAATGAATTTACTTTTTGCCCAAGAAAGAAAAGCGGGATTTGGATGACTTTTTGTAGCTGCGGCCACGGGATTTGGAGCGGGAGTGAGAGGAATGATTGGTGTGGGACTGGGAAGAGCGGGTCTTGGACTGAGAGCGGGAGGACTGGCGATGCTTGGACTTGGAGCGGGCGGACTGGCGATGCTTGGACTGAGAGCGGGAGGACTGGCGATGCCTGGACTTGGAGCGGGAGGACTGGCGGGTCTTGGACTGGGAGGAGCGATTCTTGAGGCGGGAGGAGTGACCCTTCGATTTGGAGTGGGAAGAGGAGGAGCGGGAGGAGCTGGGGGCAGGCATGATGGCCAAGGCTCACTGGCCGCTGTTGCCAGCGTATGGGTAGGTCCCCAAGGTTGTGATCGTAGGGCCCCGATTCTGCCTTCAGAGCAAAAATCAGAGAAAAGACGAATAGCCAATTTTAAGCAATTTATTTTATTCAATTTTAAATTGTTCTAAAAAAAGACCTCAACTCCGCTGAGTGCAGCTTCGATGGCCCTGACGTTGAAGGAGCTCATTTGGCTACGCTCCTTGCCAAAGACTCATAGACTGCATCTCCTTCTGCAGCCCATCGATTACTCCATTCAGGCGCTTGTTCTCGCGTTTCACCTCAGCCAGTTCCATCTGCATTTGTCAATTTTTGCCTAAATCTATACTAGCGCTGTCATCTAACCTCCAACTGCCGATTGAAAGCTTCAGCTGACTCAATTCGCTGGTCCCGACGAGCAAGTTTATCACTGAGCAGCACATTTGCGTTATGCTGCTCAATGTTCAGCTTCTGCAGATGATCAATCTGCCCTAGAACCAAAAAATAATGATAACAAATTAAATGGCTGAAATTAACTTACTCTTCAGAGATTCGTCCATAGCAACAGACTGGCTGGCTAGTAAGGATGTTTATAAAATGCATCGGCATTGGGCAGTTTTTTGCGCGTAGCAGCCTTTGTTTTCCTTAAAATATCTACAAAACACATGCATAGTTGAGCAAATTCTGCA
Organism: Ptycholaimellus sp. GST1_10; assembly: GCA_030248095.1. NCBI lineage: Eukaryota > Metazoa > Nematoda > Chromadorea > Chromadorida > Chromadoridae > Ptycholaimellus > Ptycholaimellus sp. GST1_10. The sequence goes on from JASANA010004765.1 coordinate 4,467, forward strand.
CGCAATCTGAATTTGCCATGTAAAACGGGTAGAATAGTGAATTTGAAAAATGGAACTGCTTGAACAAGAACTGGACTCTTTGCTGGAAGATACTGGGACTTCTGGAGAAGCCAGTGAGCTGGATCCGGCCCCACTTTCCCAGCTCAGCATCTCCACTGCCGGGCCCAGTCAGCCTTCATCCGAGACACGGAGCCAGAGCCAGCGAAGCCAGGGACAAGGCAGCCGCTACATTGCTCGCGACTTCATTAAGGACCTTCCCACACTCTTTCGTCAGTCACTTCTCGACATAACCCTGGACTCTAGGCTGAAGGCTTGCTTTATCCGCTGCCCATGTTCTTTCCAGAAGTTGGCTTCAATCTCAGATGGAGTGTACGGCAGAATCGGGCCAGGTTCTGAGTGGAATGGCGCAGTCGTTGCTGGATGCGGACGAGGCATTTGCGGGCGTCCTGGAGAGGCTGAAGGATCCGCTGTTCATGCAGCTCTGGCAGCTGGTCGCCAAAAACCGCAGTGGGTCCCTGGCCTCCAGGAAGGCGGCTTCCTTTGGCGCCGTGCAGAAGGCCATCCTCTTCAACCCCACTCAACTCCCTCTCCAATGCAACCTCGTCCTCGGTGCCATGGAGGATGTTGGAATCGCCATCCAGCATCGCCACATCGCCGCCCTCTTTGGCCCCCAGCTCATCATCACCTTCCTCAACAACCTCATCTCCATCAAGCTAGCTCATGCCCGCTCTCTCCAGGAGGATGCATCATCAGACACCAGTGCCGTCAACATCGAGTCTCCAGAGGAGATTGTCGCCTACTGCACTGGTTTAACATTCATGTCCATTGATTGAACATTGAACCAAAAGTTTGGTTGACAGGATATGCGCTCGCGTTTGTGCTCAAGGGGGCCACTCGCTATGGCTGCAAAAACGCCAGGTGGGCTGAGGCTGGTCGAATGGTGGAACAGCTGTGTACTGTGGATCCTGAGAAGGCCGGACTGCGAGAGGAGCTGGTGGAGTTTTTCCGGGAGCGATCAAAAGGCTCCCTCCTCATCCCCTTCCCCCCAGTGCTGGATGCCTTCCTCTCCGCCTACGAACGCCTTCACGGCCTCCATCGCCAACACCTCGAGGATCCCGCCACCTGGCGTCACATCACCGACTTCTTCTCAACTCGTCTGGCTGGCTTTCCTCTTTCTCTCCAACCTCCCCCGACGCAAGAGCTTCACTTTTTACCAGGCTCAGTACAAAAAGTCTTTGCACTACACTGGCTTTTAAGGCATATGAAATGGTGAGCAAAAGCCTTGTTGGATGCTTCAAACGACTATTTTTCAAAGGTTGTGTTTTCATTTTTTTGTGCACAACAGATTGTCATTGGTTCAGGATTTGCCCGTGTTTACCGAGACCAGCTAACTGGAAAAGAGCAGCCAGGTACAAGCGCAAAGCCTCTTCGCCAAGATCTAAGCAATCAATCACAGGCCCCGAAGTGAATATATCTACGATTGCTCATCTCTTTTCTTTTCTATTCATCTGAAATGATAGCTTGCAATTCTTTTTTCATGCCAATTGCAACAATGATTTCTTGCAAGTGTTCTTTTATCATTCCTTACATTACGCCTTTTGCCCTCTCCATTAATGTTTTGCACAAATATAACCTTGCAAGTTTAAATAATCGATTATCATATGTTTATCTCTTCTACTCACTCCTTCAATGTTGCTTGCAAGTATAACCTTGCAAGCAACCTGCATAATAGTCATTAACACTACAAGTAGATCGCTTTTCGGTACTTGTATAGAGAGTTTGTTCTTAGTACTTGGTGGCATCATAACAGCATTCATGCCAATAACAAGTATAATGGCGCAAAGCGCAATAGGTGACTGCGAACACGCCCATCATCTCTGACATTGGTAGAGTCCGGAAGAGGAAGGCGACCATGCTCATCAACGCCGTCACCATCCAAGAGCTTCAGGAGTATCACAACATGGAGCAGGAAGGCATAGCCGAAGCCGAGCTACACATGACGACTCAGCAAGCAGCTCTGGAACGATTTCGGAGCATGCTCAGGATGGGGGACGGACACTACGCACACGCCCGCATCGGCCAAGACAACGCCATCAACTGGCTTGGCTCAGCCGACAACACCCTCTCCAAATGGGAAGGCCAACTTCAAGCCTTCCACAAGGCCATCACGGACCAGGTGGACGCCGGCTACACCAAGGTTGTCCACAACTGGGAAGACTCAGAGGAACAAGGGAAGATCCATGCTGCATGCTGGATCCTATGCTGGATCCAATGGCTCATGTGACCGACAAGGATACTTTCAATAATTTACTGGAGATGGGACCACATCTGCTCAAGTCCCTCACCAGCATTTTGATCCGCTCCTGCTTCCCAGAGATCATGGTGGTCAGCAATCTGGAGAAGGCATTCCTGCAGATCAGCCTCCTCCCAGAACACCGAAATCTCACCCGATTCTTCTGGGTCAAGGATCCCATGCTGCCACCCGACCAGGAGAACATCCAGTGTCACCGCCTTCATCAGATCAGCTTTGGCTTCAAATCCAGCCCAGTGGTCCTGCAGGTGGTCATTGACACCCACCTCACCCAGTATGACAGCCCCCTCACCGAAGAGCTCAAGGAGCTCACCTATGTAGACAACATCACCTTTGCCGCCAAGGACCCCATTGAGGCCGAGCGGAAGAAGATGGAGGCTGCCCAGATGTTCGCTGAGGCCAACATGAACTTTCGGGAATTCTCCTCCAACTCCCCCAACTTCAATCGGAAACTCACTGATTGGGAGAGAGGGAAGGATGAAGACCAGAAGATTCTTGGCATCAGCTACAACTCCGTCACCAACACACTGAGCTTTGCTCCCCCTGCACCCAAGGAGCTTCAACCGGGCAGGAAGAGGAAGGTGTTGTCTGCCTTCGCCTCCTATTTCGACCCACTGATGCTCATGGCGCCAGTCCTGGTCAGAGTCAAGATGCTCTTCCATGACATCGCCTTGACTGGCGCCACCTGGGACGACATCCTCGATGCCACGTTCAAAGAACGCTGGTCCTAGATCCTCAAGGACCTCCAAGAGCTACCCAAGCTCCAGGTCACTCGCCGAGCAGCGTGGACAGGAGATGGTGAAATCTCTATCCTCGCCTTCTCAGACATGAGCAATTTGGGGCACAGTCTCTGCATATATGCCCACTCCTACCAGAATGGAGAAGATGCCGAGCCCATCATCATCTATGGAGGCCACGGCGAACGCATGGTGAAGCAAGAAGGTGGCATCTGCACCCTTCTCTTCGCCAAGGCCTCACCCAACCCGGCCAAGCTGACGGACACCCCAAAGACGGAGCTCCTAGCCATGGAGAAGGCCTCCAAGGCTCTGAAGACAGTTCTCCAAGAGCTCCCGAAAGGAGTCCGAGTGCAAGAGATCCAACTCTACACCGACTCCATGATTGCCCTCCAACAATGCCTGAGTGGCAAAGGGCCCACCATCTATGTCTGCAACTGGGTGAAGAAGATCCGAGAACTCCAGCAGGAGCTCCACTTCACACTCCACCATGTCACCACCGAGCAGAACCCGGCTGACCTTGCCTCCAGAGGCATCTCCACCACCAAGCTGTGGGACCGACGGAACCACCAAATCTGGTTCTACGGCCCCAACTGGGCTCAAGGCAGCCCCAAGGAGTTCCCCAACTTCGAGCAGACCACCAGAGGCCCCCTCATGCCCACGCCTGAGGAGGACGCCAAAGATTGAGCCACAGGCCCCAAGTACCACTGCCTGGTGAAGAGCATCAGGAAGCTGGGACAGACGAAGGGCTCCCATGGACCCTACAACCTGCATGCCAAGTCCTACATCAACGGGCAAGACCTTCGATCCCTGCTCAATGCCATGGCCTACTGCATGCGCTTCCAGAGGGCCACCAGGAAGATGCCCATCCCCTTGACGTGCTACATCACCGCCAAGGAACAGGAAGCTGCAGAGGAGCTCTGGGTCCGATATCTGCAGAGGAAGGAGTATCAAGACGTCATCCATGCTCTCGAGAACAATGACCAGTCGGCCCCCAAGCACGTGACCTCATGAGGGACCTGGACCTCCAGGCATCTGCAGCCAGTAAGCTTCAGAACCAAGATGACCCCTGGTTCTTCATCAAGGACCTGGACCTCTTCCTCTCCAACACCAGACTGCTGAGGCGCGGCTCAAGACTGGGAAGGCTCAACCTCCCTCTCGACACCCGCCACCCCATACTCCTGCCTGAGAAACATGCCTTCACGGCGCTTCTCATACTCCATTACCACCACATGGCCGGGCGCATGAATGCCCGTGTCACCCTGGCCCTCCTTTGCCAGTGGTACTGGATAGTCAAAGGAGTGCGGCAGACACAGGCCACCCTCAGGCTCTGACTCGTCTGTCACTGCTTCGAGGCAATGCCATTCGCCTCCCCCCACTTCCGGCCCTACCCACTACATCACTTTGAGACACACTCAGTGATGAATCATGACTCCATAGACGTCAAGGGTCCCTTCCGCATCATCCGGACCCTACAGGATCCCAACTGCCCGCCAGATCCCCAACAGCACCGACAGAAGGAGCACACTATGAAGCAAGTTGAGAAGTGCTACATCCTTGTCTACACCTGTCAAGTGACCCGAGGAGTCATCCTGGATGTGCTGCCCAACCTCAACGGCGTCCGCATCATCCAGGGTCTTCAACGGATCTGTGGAAGAGTGGGCTATCCACTTTCTGTCTACTCAGACAACCACAGCCCCCTCCTCTGGGCCACTGTCACCCTCTTTGCTGAGCCCTTCACAGAGGCCTCCAAAGCTGACCAAGGGGGCCCGAATCCGCACCATCCCCCAAAACCACTCGCCCTCCGTCAACATGGTAGAGCGCATGGTGGGCTTGGTGAGCCGAGTCCTGAAGAGGCTAGCAGCCTACAAGACCATCCACGAGGAAGATATGAAGATGCTGGTGCAGGAGATGGAGGCCATCCTCAACTGCTGACCAATCTTCTCCTATGGCAAAGACCCCCAAGTCGTCACACCAGCCCACTTCCTCTACCCCCACCTACAGCTTCTTCTCCCTCCACGCCCTGAGGACACCGTCAGCGACCCTGACTTCACGCCAACCATGCTCGTCAGGGAACTCACTCAGTGGGAGAAAGTGCTGAATGCCATCTGGAAAGTCTTTCTCTCCAAACTGAGAGATGTCCTCATTGGCGATCGGAAGCACTACTTCAAACCTCACCGAGGAGAAGCAGCTCAAAGCCCCATGGAAGGAGAGCTCGTGTGGCTCTACGATGAGAACACCCCTCGCCACTCCTTCAAGATGGGACGTATCACCGGTTTTGCCCCCACTCCCAACCAGTCGGACGTCGAGGAGGACCCACCCGTGATAGCCAAGGTCCTGACCAGCTACACCACCTCCAAAGGAAAGGTCATCTATGACACCAAGGACCGCCACATCCGCAACCTCATCCCCCTCATTCACAAACCCCACCCAGAGCAACTACCCCTACTGGAGTACTTGCCCCCCATGGAGGAAAGGGGTACCATACCCGACCTTTACAACAACAGCTCCTCCGAAGGCGAAGGAGGAAAACTGGACCTACCACCCCGTCGACGTCTATGGCACCGACAGCCAGCCACCATGAACCGTTCTATGCCATTCAAATCAATTACTTCCCGGAATTTTGACGCAGCTAGCAACACTAGACCCAACTCTTGCTGTAAGAGCTTATTTTGGCAGGCCAGATCTAATTGCAAGACCAAATGGAGACTCATTTTTAATTTATCAATGCCACCATGTTGACAACGTAAAAATCCATTGGTCAGGCAAATTCAATGGCAAATGCTATGATAAAATGCCGGTTTCGTATAAAATGAGCTATGGTGGATTATGCCAAACTCTAGAGAGCTGACCAAGTTGGCAGCAGAAAAACCATGTTTACACACACATAGCTCAGTTTACCACTTAAAATTACAAAGCGATGAAACACTGGGTTATTTTTCGCCGGCTTTGGTAGAGTAATGTAGAGATTTTAGACATTGAAATGCTACAAGTGTCACCTTTCAGTCCCATTAATTTCCATAAACCATCACTTTTCCACGACGAAAGATATGCCCAAGCTGGAAGCATCAATCTTATATTGTCCGCTTTGCACCAACAAGAAATTCTTGAGCAGCAAGTGGGTTTACTTAAGGATTTTGCAAGAGCGCAAGTTTGGGACACAGAGTCCTTTGAAAAAACTTTCGATACTTCCATGAAAAAGGTACCCGGCTGCGATTTCCACCACAATGAACGGTATTGCCACAGGTTTCAAAACCTGGGCGCAGTCCTATGGCCAATTCTTCACAACAATTCTGAAAGGTCCAATACAAGTCCATTGCAATCTGGCAATCACAATTGCCGTTTCAGCCTGCGCAGTTCTCCTCTGCTATTTTGGAAGTATTTATTGGTTGAAATATAGGCAAAATAAGAAAACCAAACAAAAAGAACAAATTGTGCCAGCAAAGCTTCTCAGGTTGAACGCCAGGTTACACAGTGCATTTCACAGATCTTCCCAATATTGGCGCAATTTACGGACCGCGCGCTCAACTGATGTTTCAGAAAAACCACTTAAAGCAGAAAAGTCCCCCAGCAGTAATACAAGACATCAAGCAACCCTGAAAAATTCAGTTGTCTTCTCAATAGAAGAGAATAAATACTTTGAGAATTCAATATATATCTCCAAGGAGCAGAAAAAAGATATTTTCTGCAGTGCAATGATCAGAAACCTTTTAGAGAGCACATTACCACATGATTATGAACTAAGCAAAGAAGTTACATGCTCAGCACACTTTTACGCCACAGACGAGCAAGATCTCTTATATTTCTTAGGGGAGGAGGGAGCTATGCTACTTTTCATCCTGCGCCCTTGCATTCCGCAAGTGCTCCACTGCTTCCATGGCAGCATATTTGCTGGACATTTTGCGTTCAAACAAACTTACGGCACCATTAAAAGCCGTTTTCTACTGGCCAAATATGGTCAAAAATATAGGAGAATTCTGCAGAGCTTTGCTTTGGTATCCCCGGACAGGGTTAATGCTGCTGATCCCGGAGCAGGAGATCTGCTAGATGCCCATCAAGGCATCAAGGCCTTTCGAAATTGTAGCCAGTGACATGATGGGGCCCATGACTAAGTCAAACGGTTATTCCTATATCTATGGTCTGCTGTGATTATTTCACTTAGTACAGCATAGCAATACCGCTGGTGAACATCAAGGCTGAATTCACTGCAAGAGGTTTCCTTAAGCACATAGTCGTGAAATTCGGCAGAGTTAGAAGATGGCTTAGCGACCAAGGGCACCAATTACTGCGCCCATTTGGTGAAGATTTTGTCCCAAGAAATGGGCATGGCTAAAACAGAAATGACGCCATATCATCCCCAAGGATGGAAAATGGGGGCAATACAATCGCACCTTAATTGTCCATTTTCGCAAAAATTCTGTCATGAGAGGCCGTCTACCTTGTCTCAGCATTTACCTTATGCTGTTTTTGCTCATAATGCTGCATACAGCAAAGGACAGGTGACACGCCTTTCCATGCACTGTTCAGTTTTTATTGCGAG
>JASANA010004767.1:0-10296 GCA_030248095.1 Ptycholaimellus sp. GST1_10
CACCAATCTCAAAAACAAGCACAGATTTAGAACCAGCATATATGAATTGTGAACAAAAAACTCATGTGTTGTGTGCAGCCTGTATTTGTTGAAGCCTAGGAAGTCCTATGCTTAAGCATATGAAATACTCGATTCAGGATTGACCACTTTTTAACTAAAACAAAGGAAACCAATGTGGCAGTAGGGTGTATTGGACCCTAAAGAAGATATTTAGGCTTTAAAAATTGAAAGCTGAGACAAAATTTTTTTTCCGGAATTTTTGCCTATGCTTTAACATAGGGCCAAACGTTGAGTGCAAATTTTCAATCGAAAAAAGCGCCCATGGGAACAAACCAAAACACAATGTATTATATATCAAAATAACCACAAGAATTTGAATTTTAACGTGGTTATGGCCCACCCCTTGGCAAAACTATCATTTGAGCTATCAGTTTTTTGTGTCAAAATTAAAAAACCGAAATTTCTGATTTTTTGAAATTACGTATTTCAGAAAAACTTATGCCAAAATTGATTTGTACATGCCAAAAAAGTGCATGTTACAAAAGTGGTCATTTCATGTCTACCAAACTTTTTCAGGAAACGGCTGGTGGCATAGAGATGAGAGCTAAATTGCCTTGGATGGTGGCACAATTTCATTCGAATTTGAGAAACTTCATTTTTCAAAAGTGACATACCCCCCCATAGAGCCTATCTTGAGTCCATCAGATTCTGCGTCTTAAAGAAGGTTTGACGTATTTTGTGTTAAAATTTCAAGCAAGTATCTTATTCTGGGCCAGAGATATTGAGATTCAAATCTTTTCAAAATTGACATGCCACACCCGGTAAACATGAATGATCTTGTTCATTCAGCAATGCTCCCAAATCCCACAATGCTCCAATTTACACTTATGACTTTCATAGCCAAAATCAAGGACTTTCCCTGATAAAATGGTTACATACATGTTTAAGTCTGACGAAATAGTCTTTGAAGGCTTTGGGTCAACAGTGTCACAAACCTCTGGCTCTACAGTGGCACAAACCTCTGGCTCTACAGTGGCACAAACCTCTGGCTCAACAGTGGCACAATCCTCTGGCTCAACAGTTCCACCAACATCTGGCTCAACAGTGGCAGAAACATCTGTCTCAACAGTGGCACAAACCTCTGGCTCAACAGTGGAACAAACATCTGGCTCAACAGTGGCACAAACATCTGGCTCAACAGTGGCACAAACATCTGGCTCAACAGTGGCACAAACCTCTGGCTCAACAGTGGCACAAACCTCTGGCTCAACAGTGGCACAAACATCTGGCTCAACAGTGGCACCAACATCTGGCTCAACAGTGGCACAAACATCTGGCTCAACAGTGGCACAAACCTCTGGATCAACAGTGGCACCAACATCTGGCTCAACAGTGGCACAAACCTCTGGATCAACAGTGGTACCAACATCTGGCTCAACAGTGGCACAATCCTCTGGCTTAACAGTGGCACAAACCTCTGGCTCAACAGTGGCACAAACCTCTGGATCAACAGTGGTACCAACATCTGGCTCAACAGTGGCACAATCCTCTGGCTCAACAGTGGCACAAACATCTGGCTCAACAGTGGCACCAACATCTGGCTCAACAGTGGCACAAACATCTGGCTCAACAGTGGCACAAACCTCTGGCTCAACAGTGGCACAAACCTCTGGCTCAACAGTGGCACAAACCTTTGGCTCAACAGTGGCACAAACCTCTGGCTCAACAGTGGCACAAACCTCTGGATCAACATTGGCACAAACCTCTGGCTCAACAGTGGCACAAACATCTGGCTCAACAGTGGCACCAACATCTGGTTCAACAGTTGCACCAACATCTGGCTCAACAGTGGCACCAACATCTGGCTCAACAGTGGCACAAACATCTGGCTCAACAGTGGCACAAACCTCTGGATCAACAGTGGCACCAACATCTGGCTCAACAGTGGCACAAACCTCTGGCTCAACAGTGGCACAATCCTCTGGCTCAACAGTTCCACCAACATCTGGCTCAACAGTGGCAGAAACATCTGTCTCAACAGTGGCACAAACCTCTGGCTCAACAGTGGAACAAACATCTGGCTCAACAGTGGCACAAACATCTGGCTCAACTGTGGCACAAACCTCTGGCTCAACAGTGGCACCACCATCTGGCTCAACATTGGCACAAACCTCTGGCTCAACAGTGGCACAAACATCTGGCTCAACAGTGGCACCAACATCTGGTTCAACAGTTGCAGCAACATCTGGCTCAACAGTGGCACAAACCTCTGGCTCAACAGTGGCACCAACATCTGGCTCAACAGTGGCACAAACCTCTGGCTCAACATTGGCACAAACCTCTGGCTCAACAGTGGCACCAACATCTGGCTCAACAGTTGCACCAACATCTGGCTCAACAGTGGTACAAACATCTGGCTCAACAGTGGCACAAACCTCTGGCTCAACAGTGGCACAAACCTCTGGCTCAACAGTGGCACAAACATCTGGCTCAACAGTGGTACCAACATCTGGCTCAACAGTGGTACAATCCTCTGGCTCAACAGTGGCACAAACCTCTGGCTCAACAGTGGCACAAACCTCTGGATCAACAGTGGTACCAACATCTGGCTCAACAGTGGCACAATCCTCTGGCTCAACAGTGGCACCAACATCTGGCTCAACAGTGGCACAAACCTCTGGCTCAACAGTGGCACAAACCTCTGGCTCAACAGTGGCACCAACATCTGGCTCAACAGTGGCACAAACCTCTGGCTCAACAGTGGCACAAACCTCTGGCTCAACAGTGGCACCACCATCTGGCTCAACATTGGCACAAACCTCTGGCTCAACAGTGGCACAAACATCTGGCTCAACAGTGGCACAAACCTCTGGCTCAACAGTGGCACAAACATCTGGCTCAACAGTGGCACAATCCTCTGGCTCAACAGTGCCACCAACATCTGGCCCAACAGTGGCACAAACATCTGGCTCAACAGTGGCACAATCCTCTGGTTTAACAGTGGCACAAACCTCTGGCTCAACAGTGGCACAAACCTCTGGATCAACAGTGGTACCAACATCTGGCTCAACAGTGGCACAATCCTCTGGCTCAACAGTGCCACCAACATCTGGCTCAACAGTGGCACAAACCTCTGGCTCAACAGTGGCACAAACCTCTGGCTCAACAGTGGCACAAACCTCTGGCTCAACAGTGGCACAAACATCTGGCTCAACAGTGGCACCAACATCTGGCTCAACAGTGGCACAAACATCTGGCTCAACAGTGGCACAAACCTCTGGCTCAACAGTGGCACAAACCTCTGGCTCAACAGTGGCACAAACCTCTGGCTCAACAGTGGCACAAACCTCTGGCTCAACAGTGGCACAAACCTCTGGATCAACAGTGGTACCAACATCTGGCTCAACAGTGGCACAATCCTCTGGCTCAACAGTGCCACCAACATCTGGCTCAACAGTGGCACAAACCTCTGGCTCAACAGTGGCACAAACCTCTGGCTCAACAGTGGCACAAACCTCTGGCTCAACAGTGGCACAAACATCTGGCTCAACAGTGGCACCAACATCTGGCTCAACAGTGGCACAAACATCTGGCTCAACAGTGGCACAAACCTCTGGCTCAACAGTGGCACAAACCTCTGGCTCAACAGTGGCACAAACCTTTGGCTCAACAGTGGCACAAACCTCTGGCTCAACAGTGGCACAAACCTCTGGATCAACAGTGGTACCAACATCTGGCTCAACAGTGGCACAATCCTCTGGCTCAACAGTGCCACCAACATCTGGCCCAACAGTGGCACAAACATCTGTCTCAACAGTGGCACAAACTTCTGGCTCAACAGTGGCACAAACCTCTGGCTCAACAGTGGCACAAACATCTGGCTCAACAGTGGCACCAATATCTGGCTCAACAGTGGCACAAACATCTGGCTCAACAGTGGCACAAACCTCTGGCTCAACAGTGGCACCAACATCTGGCTCAACAGTGGCACAAACCTCTGGCTCAACCGTGGCACAAACCTCTGGCTCAACAGTGGCACCAACATCTGGCTCAACAGTGGCACAAACCTCTGGCTCAACAGTGGCACAAACCTCTGGCTCAACAGTGGCACCACCATCTGGTTCAACATTGGCACAAACCTCTGGCTCAACAGTGGCACAAACATCTGGCTCAACAGTGGCACCAACATCTGGCTCAACAGTTGCACCAACATCTGGCGCAACAGTGGCACAAACCTCTGGCTCAACAGTGGCACCAACATCTGGCTCAACAGTGGCACAAACCTCTGGCTCAACATTGGCACAAACCTCTGGCTCAACAGTGGCACCAACATCTGGCTCAACAGTTGCACCAACATCTGGCTCAACAGTGGTACAAACATCTGGCTCAACAGTGTCACAAACCTCTGGCTCTACAGTGGCACAAACCTCTGGCTCTACAGTGGCACAAACCTCTGGCTCAACAGTGGCACAATCCTCTGGCTCAACAGTTCCACCAACATCTGGCTCAACAGTGGCAGAAACATCTGTCTCAACAGTGGCACAAACCTCTGGCTCAACAGTGGAACAAACATCTGGCTCAACAGTGGCACAAACATCTGGCTCAACTGTGGCACAAACCTCTGGCTCAACAGTGGCACCACCATCTGGCTCAACATTGGCACAAACCTCTGGCTCAACAGTGGCACAAACATCTGGCTCAACAGTGGCACCAACATCTGGTTCAACAGTTGCACCAACATCTGGCTCAACAGTGGCACAAACCTCTGGCTCAACAGTGGCACCAACATCTGGCTCAACAGTGGCACAAACCTCTGGCTCAACATTGGCACAAACCTCTGGCTCAACAGTGGCACCAACATCTGGCTCAACAGTTGCACCAACATCTGGCTCAACAGTGGTACAAACATCTGGCTCAACAGTGGCACAAACCTCTGGCTCAACAGTGGCACAAACCTCTGGCTCAACAGTGGCACAAACATCTGGCTCAACAGTGGTACCAACATCTGGCTCAACAGTGGTACAATCCTCTGGCTCAACAGTGGCACAAACCTCTGGCTCAACAGTGGCACAAACCTCTGGATCAACAGTGGTACCAACATCTGGCTCAACAGTGGCACAATCCTCTGGCTCAACAGTGGCACCAACATCTGGCTCAACAGTGGCACAAACCTCTGGCTCAACAGTGGCACAAACCTCTGGCTCAACAGTGGCACCAACATCTGGCTCAACAGTGGCACAAACCTCTGGCTCAACAGTGGCACAAACCTCTGGCTCAACAGTGGCACCACCATCTGGCTCAACATTGGCACAAACCTCTGGCTCAACAGTGGCAAAAACATCTGGCTCAACAGTGGCACAAACCTCTGGCTCAACAGTGGCACAAACATCTGGCTCAACAGTGGCACAATCCTCTGGCTCAACAGTGGCACAAACATCTGGCTCAACAGTGGCACAAACATCTGGCTCAACAGTGGCACCAACATCTGGCTCAACAGTGTCACAAACCTCTGGCTCAACAGTCGCACAAACACCTGGCTCAACAGTGGTACCAACTCCTGTCTCAACAGTGGGTCAAACCTCTGGCTCAACAGTGCCACCAACATCTGGCTCAACAGTGGCACCAACATCTGGCTCAACAGTGGCACAAACCTCTGGCTCAACAGTGGCACAAACCTCTGGCTCAACAGTGGCACCAACATCTGGCTCAACAGTGGCACAAACCTCTGGCTCAACAGTGGCACAAACCTCTGGCTCAACAGTGGCACAAACCTCTGGCTCAACAGTGGCACCAACATCTGGCTCAACAGTGGCACAAACCTCTGGCTCAACAGTGGCACAAACCTCTGGCTCAACAGTGGCACCAACATCTGGTGCAACATTGGCACAAACCTCTGGCTCAACAGTGGCCCAAACGTCTGGTTCAACCGTGGCACAAACCTCTGGCTCAACAGTGGCACCAACATCTGGCTCAACAGTGGCACAAACCTCTGGTTCAACAGTGGCACCAACATCTGGCTCAACTGTGGCACAAACCTCTGGCTCAACAGTGGCACCAACATCTGGCTCAACAGTGGCACAAACCTCTGGCTCAACAGTGGCACAAACCTCTGGATCAACAGTGGTACCAACATCTGGCTCAACAGTGGCACAATCCTCTGGCTCAACAGTGCCACCAACAACTGGCACAACAGTGGCACAAACCTCTGGCTCAACAGTGGCACAAACCTCTGGATCAACAGTGGTACCAACATCTGGCTCAACAGTGGCACAATCCTCTGGCTCAACAGTGCCACCAACATCTGGCCCAACAGTGGCACAAACATCTGTCTCAACAGTGGCACAAACCTCTGGCTCAACAGTGGCACAAACCTCTGGCTCAACAGTGGTACAAACATCTGGCTCATCAGTGGCACAATCCTCTGGCTCAACAGTGCCACCAACATCTGGCCCAACAGTGGCACAAACATCTGTCTCAACAGTGGCACAAACCTCTGGCTCAACAGTGGCACAAACCTCTGGCTCAACAGTGGCACAAACATCAGGCTCAACAGTGGCACCAACATCTGGCTCAACAGTGGCACAAACATCTGGCTCAACAGTGGCACAAACCTCTGGCTCAACAGTGGCACAAACCTCTGGCTCATCAGTGGCACAAACCTCTGGATCAACAGTGGTACCAACATCTGGCTCAACAGTGGCACAATCCTCTGGCTCAACAGTGCCACCAACATCTGGCCCAACAGTGGCACAAACCTCTGGCTCAACAGTGGCACAAACCTCTGGATCAACAGTGGTACCAACATCTGGCTCAACAGTGGCACAAACCTCTGGCTCAACAGTGGCACAAACCTCTGGCTCAACAGTGGCGCCAACATCTGGCTCAACAGTGGCACAAACCTCTGGCTCAACAGTGGCACAAACCTCTGGCTCAACAGTGGCACCACCATCTGGCTCAACATTGGCACAAACCTCTGGCTCAACAGTGGCACAAACCTCTGGCTCAACAGTGGCACAAACCTCTGGCTCAACAGTGGCACAAACCTCTGGCTCAACAGTGGCACAAACCTCTGGATCAACAGTGGCACCAACATCTGGCTCAACAGTGGCACAAACATCTGGCTCAACAGTGGCACAAACCTCTGGCTCAACAGTGGCACAAACCTCTGGCTCAACAGTGGCACAAACCTCTGGATCAACAGTAGTACTAACATCTGGCTCAACAGTGGCACAATCCTCTGGCTCAACAGTGCCACCAACATCTGGCACAACAGTGGCACAAACCTCTGGCTCAACAGTGACACAAACCTCTGGATCAACAGTGGTACCAACATCTGGCTCAACAGTGGCACAATCCTCTGGCTCAACAGTGCCACCAACATCTGGCTCAACAGTGGCACAATCCTCTGGCTCAACAGTGGCACAAACCTCTGGCTCAACAGTGGCACAAACCTCTGGATCAACAGTGGTACCAACATCTGGCTCAACAGTGGCAAAAACCTCTGGCTCAACAGTGCCACCAACATCTGGCCCAACAGTGGCACAAACATCTGTCTCAACAGTGGCACAAACCTCTGGCTCAACAGTGGCACAAACCTCTGGCTCAACAGTGGCACAAACATCAGGCTCAACAGTGGCACCAACATCTGGCTCAACAGTGGCACAAACATCTGGCTCAACAGTGGCACAAATCTCTGGCTCAACAGTGGCACAAACCTCTGGCTCAACAGTGGCACAATCCTCTGGATCAACAGTGGTACCAACATCTGGGTCAACAGTGGCACAAACCTCTGGCTCAACAGTGGCACAAACCTCTGGATCAACAGTGGCACCAACATCTGGCTCAACAGTGGCACAAACATCTGGATCAACAGTGGCACAAACATCTGGATCAACAGTGGCACAAACCTCTGGCTCAACAGTGGCACCAACATCTGGCTCAACAGTGGCACAAACCTCTGGCTCAACAGTGGCACAAACCTCTGGCTCAACAGTGGCACCAACATCTGGCTCAACAGTGGCACAAACCTCTGGCTCAACAGTGGCACAAACCTCTGGCTCAACAGTGGCACCACCATCTGGCTCAACATTGGCACAAACATCTGGCTCAACAGTGGCACAAACCTCTGGCTCAACAGTGGCACCAACCTCTGGCTCAACAGTGGCACAAACCTCTGGCTCAACAGTGGCACAAACCTCTGGCTCAACAGTGTCACAAACCTCTGGCTCAACAGTCGCACAAACACCTGGCTCAACAGTGGTACCAACTCCTGGCTCAACAGTGGCTCAAACCTCTGGCTCAACAGTGCCACCAACATCTGGCTCAACAGTGGCACAAACCTCTGGCTCAACAGTGGCACAAACCTCTGGCTCAACAGTGGCACAAACATCTGGCTCAACAGTGGCACCAACATCTGGCTCAACAGTGGCACCAACATCTGGCTCAACAGTGGCACAAACATCTGGCTCAACAGTGGCACAAACATCTGGCTCAACAGTGGCACCAACATCTGGCTCAACAGTGGCACAAACATCTGGCTCAACAGTGGCACAAACCTCTGGCTCAACAGTGGCACAAACCTCTGGCTCAACAGTGGCACAAACCTCTGGATCAACAGTGGTACCAACATCTGGCTCAACAGTGGCACAATCCTCTGGCTCAACAGTGCCACCAACATCTGGCCCAACAGTGGCACAAACCTCTGGCTCAACAGTGGCACAAACCTCTGGATCAACAGTGGTACCAACATCTGGCTCAACAGTGGCACAATCCTCTGGCTCAACAGTGCCACCAACATCTGGCCCAACAGTGGCACAAACATCTGTCTCAACAGTGGCACAAACCTCTGGCTCAACAGTGGCACAAACCTCTGGCTCAACAGTGGCACAAACATCTGGCTCAACAGTGGCACAATCCTCTGGCTCAACAGTGGCACAAACATCTGGCTCAACAGTGGCACAATCCTCTGGCTCAACAGTGCCACCAACATCTGGCTCAACAGTGTCACAAACATCTGTCTCAACACTGGCACAAACCTCTGGCTCAACAGTGGCACAAACCTCTGGCTCAACAGTGGCACAAACATCTGGCTCAACAGTGGCACAAACATCTGGCTCAACAGTGGCACGAACATCTGGCTCAACAGTGGCACAAACCTCTGGCTCAACAGTGGCACAAACCTCTGGCTCAACAGTGGCACAAACCTCTGGCTCAACAGTGGCACAAACCTCTGGCTCAACAGTGGCACAAACATCTGGATCAACAGTGGCACAAACCTCTGGCTCAACAGTGGCACCAACATCTGGCTCAACAGTGGCACAAACCTCTGGCTCAACATTGGCACAAACCTTTGGCTCAACAGTGGCACCAACATCTGGCTCAACAGTGGCACAAACCTCTGGATCAACAGTGGTACCAACATCTGGCTCAACAGTGGCACAATCCTCTGGCTCAACAGTGCCACCAACATCTGGCTCAACAGTGGCACGAACATCTGGCTCAACAGTGGCACAAACCTCTGGCTCAACAGTGGCACAAACCTCTGGCTCAACAGTGGCACAAACCTCTGGCTCAACAGTGGCACAAACCTCTGGCTCAACAGTGGCACCAACATCTGGCTCAACAGTGGCACAAACCTCTGGCTCAACAGTGGCACAAACCTCTGGCTCAACAGTGGCACCACCATCTGGCTCAACATTGGCACAAACCTCTGGCTCAACAGTGGCACAAACCTCTGGCTCAACAGTGGCACAAACATCTGGCTCAACAGTGGCACAAACAACTGGCTCAACAGTGGCACCAACATCTGGCTCAACAGTGGCACCACCATCTGGCTCAACAGTGGCACAAACATCTGGCTCAACAGTGGCACAAACCTCTGGCACAACAGTGGCACAAACCTCTGGCTCAACAGTGGCACAAACATCTGGCTCAACAGTGGCACCAACATCTGGCTCAACAGTGGCACCAACATCTGGCTCAACAGTGGCACCAACATCTGGCTCAACAGTGGCACAAACAACTGGCTCAACAGTGGCACAAACCTCTGGCACAACAGTGGCACAAACCTCTGCCTCAACAGTGGCACAAACATCTGGCTCAACAGTGGCACCAACATCTGGCTCAACAGTGGCACAAACATCTGGCTCAACAGTGGCACAAACCTCTGGCTCAACAGTGGCACAAACCTCTGGCTCATCAGTGGCACAAACCTCTGGATCAACAGTGGTACCAACATCTGGCTCAACAGTGGCACAATCCTCTGGCTCAACAGTGCCACCAACATCTGGCCCAACA
>JASANA010004770.1:0-23613 GCA_030248095.1 Ptycholaimellus sp. GST1_10
TTTACATGTAGCAAAATCCAAAAATTAAGTAAAATTTCTGCTGTGAAGGTGATCATTGCATCTCAAAAGGAAAATTCTGTGGTTTCTCAACCATTTTCAAAAGTAAGCACAGATTTGGAATCGTTATATACGACTTGTGAACAAAAAAACTCAAGTGTTCTGTTCAATTATCAGCCGTTCAGCTGCTACTAATTATTGATTCTATTGTCATGCGTGAAAGTTTGTCACTCAAGAGGGCAATTCTGTGGTTTCTCAACCATTTTCAAAAGTAAGCACAGATTTGGAATCGTTATATACGACTTGTGAACAAAAAAACTCAAGTGTTCTGTTCAATTATCAGCCGTTCAGCTGCTACTAATTATTGATGCTATTGTCATGCGTGAAAGTTTGTCACTCAAGAGGGCAAGTCTGTGGTTTCTCAACCATTTTCAAAAGTAAGCACAGATTTGGAATCGTTATATACGACTTGTGAACAAAAAAACTCAAGTGTTCTGTTCAATTATCAGCCGTTCAGCTGCTACTAATTATTGATGCTATTGTCATGCGTGAAAGTTTGTCACTCAAGAGGGCAAGTCTGTGGTTTCTCAACCATTTTCAAAAGTAAGCACAGATTTGGAATCGTTATATACGACTTGTGAACAAAAAAACTCAAGTGTTCTGTTCAATTATCAGCCGTTCAGCTGCTACTAATTATTGATGCTATTGTCATGAGTGAAAGTTTGTCACTCAAGAGGGCAAGTCTGTGGTTTCTCAACCATTTTCAAAAGTAAGCACAGATTTGGAATCGTTATATACGACTTGTGAACAAAAAAACTCAAGTTGTCTGTGCAATTCTCAAGATTACAGGTGCTACAGCGCAAAAACTGTATATTGCAATGTTTAAACCTTTCTACCCAAATAAGTAATGTTTTAACTGCTCGGAAACCAGTTCCACCCCTCCAGATCTTCCTAAAATTGCATTACCTTTCAGGAAAAAAAAAGTTTGTCCCAATCCGTTGAGAATTCGCCCGTGGACAGCATTTCCAGGAACATTTATATATATATATACATATATATATATGAGGACAAAAGTTGAGTAACCTCTATAGACCGCGGAGCGGCCCTTCGGGCCGCTCCGCGGTCAAAAATAAATTCTTATTTAGCATGTTTATTTCGATTTGTAATGTGCTATATTGGTTGCCTTCATTGTCTGCAGCAATGAACTATGCAACTATGCAAGCAATTATCTTAAATGAAGTCATAAATTGCGCATTGTAAAAGCACACGTGAAGCTTTAGATTAGTTGGCAAGGAACTGATTTTCACGCCTTCTTTTCTTCATTGCAAAAACACCACACTATTATTTTGACAGTCAAACATTCGAGAACAAACAACCAGAATAAACAAGTAATCTATAAATTAGAAACCAAAAAGGCAATATCGAGAATGTTATCAAACATTCAACAAAGTCTACGCTCTGGGCCGATCAAAATGCCAATTCCATCACGGTGAAGCGTTCAGAACCATGAAATGCGACCTTTCGATTCCTCGAATGTAGAAGTAGGCTAGGGCAAGCAATCACAGGCGGGGGCCTAACACTAACAGGCTGATTCTTACAAACCACTAAAACTCCACTGAGGGCTCCATCTAAGTGATATCTTCTCCTCTGCTATTGCATCAATCAAAAAGTGCCCCCAGTCATGGCTTCGGCCGTCGACTAGGTATGGGTGGCGGGGGCCCGGTGGGCAAGGGCGGAGGAGCAGAGTAGCCGGGAGGACGGGGCGGGATGCGAGGTGCTGTCGGCTGTTCTGGAGAGGAAGGCAGGGAGCGACGGGGTGCTGGGATGGGCTCTGGCAAATGGAGGCAGGAGTAGAAGAGGAGGTGGAAGAGAAGAGGTCAAACGAGGAGGAGGAGCTGGAGGAGGCTCTGCAGGTGGCTGAGAGTCGAAGAAGCTGGAGCGGCCTACGCTCAGGGGCTCTGGCGGAACCGGTTCGGTCTGGAAGAATTGGAGGAAAATTTAGAAAAAAATGGGGCAGGGTAAGGTTTTTGGAGAAATTTAAAACAAACTTTGCCAAGCAATTTTTAAATTTTAATTAGTAAAAGTGATTTGTGCAAAGAAATTCTGCAATGACCCAGTTTTATCTCTTGCCCAGTTTAGGTTGGCTCGTTTTTTATCCATAGCCCACAAAGACAAAGCGAAGGCGAGCAAGAATAGAAAGCTACAAACCGGGGGCTGACTGGCCCTGGCTGCTGCGAAATGGCCCCAGTCATCGTCGTCCGGTGAAGCAGCTGAGACAGCAGCTGGCTTCGGAGCAGAGAGTTGCGTCTATCACAAAATGACCTTTCCTATCAGAAACCCAGGCTAAAAAGGCTGATTTTGACCTGATAGAGCTTGTGCATGAGCTGCTCTGCCTCCTGCGGACTGCTGGCGCCCTGGTGCTGCACATTGGTGGGCAGCCCAATCACACCATGAGGCTGCAATTACTCTAATATGAGGCTGATGAGGGGAAGAAGGGGTTGGAACCAGATTGGCTGGATCTCCGGGCAGAGTCAGTGGGCGATCTACTGGGATCAGGTCAGGGCGGGGCTCTCGGAATACAACTGCCTGTAGCAACAACTGCATTTAATTTTTCTCCTATAGTTTTTCTGCTCAAGCAATCTTCATCAGATGCAGGTTCAGCTCATCAAAGTTCACTATCAATCGTAACTGGGAAGTGGTTAGCTAATTACTGCCAGGCTAACAGCTGATTATGCTTTTAGAAAGTAAACCTCCTGCCCCCAGGCATCCTCCAGCGCCTTGATGGGATCCGGCTGGGCTGCCTTGGGCGGTGGCGGGCGCTTGGGCGGGGCTGCAGGCCTTCAAACCATTCTTTCATTCCTCCCATTTGCTCTCCAACCATTCTCCACCTAGGCGGCGGAGCCTTGGCCCGATCCTGGAAGGCCGGTGGAGCTTGTGCTGGCGGTGGAGCGCCCATCAGTCGACTGGACGAGGCGGCGGACATCAAAGGCTCCGGTTCCGCCTCTTCTTCTGCAAGGAATAGAAGAGGCATTTGGAGGAGGGAGAGAGTGAAGTGTAACCATCCAGCTCCAGATCTCTAAGGGCGGGCGGAAGGGTGTCGGAGCGCAGGAGGGCAGCGTGATCGGCAGCGGAGGGGAGCCAGGCGGCCTGCGTCAGCTCCAACTCCATCTCCGACTGCCAGGAGGGGGAGCGTAGGCGGACTTCCAGCATAAACTCCGCCACCTGTGTCCGAACCTACTTTTCGGCGGCGGCGCTAAGCAATGAAAGCCTATCCATGACAGCCAAACTTACTAACGCTGTTAAGGCAGAGTATTGGTTAATTGAGTAGTCCAAATTATTTAATAAATGTCAGAAACATCAGCGGACTGAGTAGAATGCAGTGAGCGGACTAACCTCACAGGCGTGCATGCTGAGGGCGGCCAGGGCCATCTCGCCTTCCTTGAAGATCAGCCACATGTCGGAGCCCACGAACCTGCAGCCAGCAATCAATCTATCTGCTCCCAACTTGACAAGGGACCAACTTGACAAGGAGAATGTGGCCGCCCAGTTCAGCGACCTTCCCCAGCACCGAATCCACCAGCTCCATGGGGAAGCTGGGGCAGCCCTCGACGGAGACCAGGACTGTGGCGTCCGGCGGCCCCTTGCACTCCACCACCTCAAAATGGTTGCAAATTAGGAGCTGGAGGATTTCTTGCAAATTCCAAAGAGGATTGATGACTGGAAGGAAAAAGGAACATTTTTGAAGACGTCCTCTCTTCGCTTTTCGTCCACCTCGCGGATTTCCACATCCCAGAGACCGCCCACTGGCCTGTGGTCCGATGTCTGCAACCGATTTTTGGCATCAAAGCTTGCTGAGAGCAATGGAGTAAATGTGACCATCAACTCCGCCCGTCCATAGAAGAGCAGTCGACAGCTGGCCTGGGGCTCCGCGTAGGGCTCCACGCCCAAAGGCGGCCTTTGGTGCCTGCCGTTCCAATCAGACCTCCTTCAGCCAGGCCAGAAGAGAAGCAAAGGCAAAGAACCAAAGGATGCGATCGGTGTAGGCAGGGGTGCGGCACTTCTCGGAGGTGTCGTAGTCGTCGCTGAAGTTGTCGTATTTGTAGGTGGGCGCGAACTCCAGTGGCCCTTCGAAGAAGCCCCCGAAGGTCTAGCGGGTAGGTGGAGGTTGGTAGAGGGAGGGAATTAGGAGGGATGTGAAACCCTTCCAGCAGCCTTCTCCTTGCCCAGCTGGTCCTCGGCGTGGAGAGGGGCGAGGTTGCCGGCCCTGACCAGCTCCTTCACCTCGTCCCCTTTCAGGTCGATGCGGTAGTTGAAGTCACCCAGCCAGAAAAGCAGGTCGTGGTTCAGCGGGCCTCTACCCTGGAATCCTTCCCATAGCTTGCTTGGCCAGACAATGTTCAACTAAACATTTTGAGCATTTGAAAAATGAACTGTTTTCGTTATTAGAAAGCCAAAGCTGAAACCAGAGCCTAATTCTGCGTTGAAACATTCTGCGTTCAGAATTCAAAACGTCTTTCAGGTTAAGATGGAAGCTGTAGTCTGAAGGGAGTGTACCATGGGGAAGCTGATCCTGCGACACTGTTCCGCGAAGTCTTCATTGCGCTCCTTCACGTGGCTCTGCCCGGCTGCGAAATGACTGCACACGAAGCACAGACTTGTCGCGCCCAGCCGAAAACGCACCGCCACTCCACCCTGCATCCCATTACTGCTCCACCAACCCTTCTTATACACTTCATCCTACTGCCAAAACTAGCATAGCCATGCGATGATCGATTAATCAATGCATGCTCATTTGACCAATCATCAAGGCATGGAATAGAACCTTGTTGCCAGCTGCCCCGCCCAGGCCGCACTTCACAGAGTCCGAGGCCAGGTCGCGAAGGAGCGGAGTCAAGGATGCCTACCAGTGGCATCGATTGGGGTTGGGAAAGGATGGGCAGGGATTGGCTAACCTTGAGGAAGATGAATAGGCAGACGCCGACGAGTTGCTGGGAGAAGATGAGAACGTAGGGCTCGCCCGAGTTGGCCTCGTTGATGCACTTCTTCAGCGCCTCCGCCCACTTCTTCTGGTTCTCAGTGCTACAATCGGTTATTTCTAGAGCTTAGCCGCAGTATTTAAATTGTTTTCTAAGGTTCCAAACATTTTCATTTTTGGTTTTTTTTCTGATAAGTAAACTGAAATGCGCTAAAAAGAAGTGACTGAACCTGGCACTCATAATATTGCTGGCATTGAGGTCGACTATTTCTTCCAGGCCGATGGCAAAAACATCCGTAGGCACTGAGAAATCGTCGTTCAAGTCCACTGCAATTTTTTTACCTGTTTCGCCTAGAAACAACACCAGTTACATTGTTCTAGGAATGAAGACCACAATACATAAGCTAGGCATTCGCCAAACTAAGCAGCCATCATTTTCTATCCTCCATTACCTTCTTCAGATTGGCTGGCTGAAATGGAAGATTAGCGTTGCTTCATTTTTCCCAAAATTTTGTCCAAATCCATGTTAAATTTTACCCAGCTGCGAGTTCTGGCTTTTCTGCGGCAGGTTGAGGACCCAGTCGGCTAGATTCTGCTTCCCTCTGAAAGCCATCTTTTTGGCTTCAAAAGGAATCTTCTTCAAAAATCTTTAAAAATGAATAAAGCAAGAAACGGAACCGAAAAGCGATGCTGTCGAAACGAGTTCCACCATTCACGTTCCAAGTGCCGCAGAAAACGCGGATGGTTTGCGCGACTGTGAACTCAGTCTGCCGTTCCACCAGTGAGGCCAGCACGCTTGGGCAACCTGTGCGGTGTAATAAATTGAATGACAATTTTTGCAGCCTTGCACAATGCCCTGTTCTCATCTAACATGCATTTTTCTGGATCACTGGTGCCTCTGGTCGGAGAAAAGGTGAATGAGCCACAATATAGTATCACAACAACTAGAGGAGAGAATTTATTGTGCTGACAGGGTGGACAGAAAACTCTTACCAGCTATCTTGGAGGATCCTGGAGATCAAAGATTTGCTAAACAGGAAGGCAGAAAACACTTTTTCAGTATAAACTCCAATTTAACTCAGCCCAGTTTTTTGGGCAACTCAAATGAAAGTCGAAAAGAAGAAGGAAACCGTTGAGCATATTGACGGGAAGCAGTGCAGCAGCCCGATCGTAAAGACTCCCATGCAAGCCAGTGCCGAGGAGGAAGAGATCCATGGCCTCCTGCTTGCTCCCGTCCATCAGATTGTTCTGGATCGTTCGCGTCACTGAACGCGCTCCATCCTTCAAACCAGACCCTTTCATACTCTTCCTTCATCTCATCCCACCATTTACTTCCAGCTGTATCTCACAATCTTATACCAATCAATTCGATGTTCTAATTTCGAAGAACAAAAGCACCACCTTCAGCTTGCTCTTGCCCTCCAGGGCTCCGGTTCCGGCGTAGATCCGACTGCACTGATCCCCGTTGGCTTGCCACAGCGTCCTCCAACCCATCACCTTTACCCCTGTCCTCCAAACCAGATAAGCAGGAGGATGACCTGTAGAGCTCCTCAAAGCGGCCCTTCATATTGGCCCGCTCCAGAATGCCCAGCGCTTCCAGCTGTTGACTCAGCAGTCGCAGGCCCAGGAAGGCCTGGACGCAGTTGGTTCGGTCCAGACAGTCCAGGCAGTTGGTGCGAATGGTCCCCGATTGACTTCTGGCAAATCCAGCTCAGCAGTGGTGCGAGGAAATAGAGAAGGAGGATGCTCTTAACCGGAGCACCTGAGTGCCTCTGGCGTGGAAGAAGCCATGGCTGGCCAGTGGGCCCTTGAGCTTGTCCCAGAGGCGTTCCAGGTTCTCCACGCGGTTGCCCACGCGGACCAGAGCGTGGTAGTCGAAGGCCACGTAGGGAATGCTGGCTTCCTGACCGCTGCTTCCGTGGTGTGCCTTCAAAGATTAAGACTGACGTCCGCAACTTTCTTCCAGAATTACCTGAACTGCATGATTTCCCATCGACCTAGGACACTATTACTTAAGGCTCAGAATATTGCAAACTATAGCCCTGGTTGAAACATCAGCCTTGTCAGTCATGGAAAGCGCCACAATTGGCCACTCTCCTAAATGACAAATCGAAGGAAAGACTGTGAACCTGAAAGGCCTGGGACAGGATGCGTTCGCCTTCCTTGTTGCTGAGCAGGTTCACGATGACCTGCTCCCCGTAGTAGTGCCTCAGCTGCTTGAAGTGCCTACCAATCAGTCCTCATCATCCAGCCTCCATCAGAGCTGTTCCACGGGGGCCCACTAACCGATCATAGGCGGGAGCAGAGGCCTCAAAGCCGCGGGAGAGGCGGACCTTGTGCGCGCCCACCTGAACCCCCGGCTGCTCCCAGAAGAGCGGGATGGAGCCGCGAGTTTGAACGAACGAAACTACTTCTTCGTCCAGGAAGATCACCTCAAGGAAGCGGCTTACATCTCTGGAGCTTGGGTAGGGGTAAATGGAGGGAGGGAGCAGACCTGTTCAGTTTCCACAAAGTTGGCCACGTGTCCGTCGTCGTTGACGCCGCGGACGTTGAATCGGGTGCCCATGCGTTCGCAGCTCAGGCGAGAGATGAGGCAGGCCTTTGCCTGCTGCGCACCCACGTACACTGTCTTTATCTGTACTCTAATTAGTTCCTTTCTTTGGAATCTAGAAGTGTTGGATGAAAGAAATCTGAGAAAACTAATGGGAGAGTCTATTGGAGGAGGAATAAAATAACCTCAACGCCTCCGCAGGTGATGCGAAGAAGCCAGTCGCTGGTGTCCACGCCGTAGCGGGTGAGCGGGAGGTGGAGAGTTCGATTCCTGGAAAGCATTGACTGGTCTGAGAGAATAGGAGAGAAAAAGGGGAGCATGCCAGAAGAAGCGATAGTCGGCAGCTTGATTGGAGTCCAGGAAACGTTTCTGCGTGCAGCGACTGAGGTCCACCGCCCCGCCCTCCTTCCCGCTGAAGGCGAAAAAGAACCCGCCCGAGGTTATCAGCTTCTGGATCTGCAACACTCTTCTACTCCAGTTTCTGATGTTTCACACTTATTTCATGAACGCAATGTTTGTGTCTTAATGTAATTACTTCATGAATTTTTTTAGTGATAAAGTTTATGATGAAAGATGGACAACTCATACAACTATAACGCACAGATTCATCTGCACTTTCAATTTTTAAGGTTATAGTTCCTCACCTCGGAAATGCGTTCATCCTGTGGTGGCTGGTTGGTGCCGGGCGCTGCTTTGGGCGGCGGGCCCCACATGGGCAGGAAGCTGGCGGCCGTGATGCGATAGACATCCGCCTCCCCTATTCGTCCTACGCTCGCACAACCGCTCACCAGCACCAGGTAGTCTCTGCCGCCTTCAAACGCCATTCATTTCTACCCCCAATTCTACCACTACTAATCTAGCTGATAATTTTAGACTCCCAGAGAAATTGTAGGCCCAACCATCTTGCAGCTGCAGAATGCCCAGGCATCCGTAGGCGTCCAGGATTTTGGTGTAGGGGCGGCGGAATTCTTCGCAGTCTTTGGAGACTGGAAGAGGAATTGATTGGTGGGTGAAGAATGGGTGTAGAGATGGAATAGACTGAGAGTAGCGGCAACTCCAGACTCGAGCAGGAGGAACTCCTCCGTATGGCGACTGTTCTCCAGCACCAGGGAGTACGGGGAACCCTCCACATGCTTCTGGAACACCCGAAAGCACCGCCCCAGGGCCATGGCGCTAAATGCCCCGCATTCTCCTGCAATTCCCAGTCCAATTCTTCAGTCACAACCGCTCAAATCTTTCCACCAAAAGAGCCTTAATCTCTCTCGCATGACTCATAATCTGTAAATATTTTTCTAGCAAGAAGCGATTGATAGCCATCATTCCGAAACCCCATTTCTTCAGCCCCCTGAAAAACGGCCAGGAAAACACTCACCTACAATTTGCGGCCGGAAGAAGAGGAGAGTTGGAGAAAAAGTGCGGAGCTGAGCTCAGGCGGGTCCTATGGCCAGTAGGGGAGGATCAATAGGGTGGGGCAAGTTTTGGACACATGCCCTAGTCTTCAACTGCGCGGCCGGCTGCTGCCACCGTAATCTGCGCAGAGTTGCTCCCGGCGAGGCCGCGTTGGCCAGCTGGACTACCGTAGCCTGTGAGAGAGGGCGGAGGGAGAGAGAAGGCTGGAGCGTGTTGGCAGAATCGGGCTGGACAGAGTCTGCGACGGGGATTAGGACAGCAGCATCTGGCAAAAGCTTCTGCTGGGAGTAAGGAGCATTCCAAACACCCCCTCGGTTAGCTTTGAGTCATTACCAGCTTTCTGCAACAGCGCATCTTTGCCAACTGGCCAGTCTGACACCGGCATGGAGGAGCATAGCATTCTTGGAGGTGTCCTCATTGATTGCTGCTGAATTGCGGGGATTGGATGGTAGTGATAGGGTGGTATTTAGGCCAAGGCTGCGTTGTTGCTGAGTTTCACTGAATATAATTTTAAAATATCAAATTATTTCGATTGTTATCGGAAACAGTTGTATTCTTGTCAGTCGAGTAATGAGTCAGCTTTTCAGACTGCTGGGAAAGAAAAGAGGAAAAGCTGCTTGATCAGGAGCTAAAATTTGAAAGCGGGTGTTGCAGGAAAGATGCCGCTGCGTTTGGATGTGCGGCGGAAGCTGCTGGCCCGTTCCGATCGCGTGAAATCAGTGGACCTGCACCCCACGGAGCCCTGGATGCTCGTCTCCCTCTATAACGGCAACGTTCACATCTGGAACTACGACAGCCAAGTCCTCGTCAAGTCCTTTGAGGTTTCTTTACCCCTTTCTACTGCCACGTGGCTATTTTCATCATTCACTGTCAATAGCAGCGATGACGAGGCCTAAAGTCTAAAACAATTCTACCATTTAAGGTCTGCGACCTGCCAGTTCGGGCGGCCAAATTCGTGCCGCGCAAAAACTGGGTCGTCACCGGCTCCGATGACATGCAGGTTTTGCAGTCGTTTTTTTTCGCATTCCTCTTTTTTCACTTTTTATTCAGCAATTGACAAAGTCTAGATTGTCAAACAAAGTTTGCCGTAAACACCTCAGGTCCGAGTGTTCAACTACAACACGCTGGAGAAGGTGCACAGTCTGGAGGCCCACTCCGACTACCTGCGCAGTCTGGCAGTGCACCCAACGCTGCCCTACCTACTCACCTCCTCCGACGACATGATGGTCAAGCTTTGGGACTGGGACAACAAGTCATCCTCCTCTTTCCAGCCCACCTCATTCTCCCATCAATCCTCTAAGCTGCAGATGGAGCTGCAAGCAGGTCTTCGAAGGCCACACGCACTACGTCATGCAGGTGGTCGTCAATCCCAAGGACAACAACACCTTCGCCACCGCCTCCCTCGACCGCACCATAAAAGTTTGGCAACTGGGTGCCAACCAGCCCAACTTCACCCTCGAAGGTTGCCCTGCCCCTCTCTGCCTATGGGACCAGGAAGGTGCTCTGTTGAGGCCACGAGAAGGGCGTGAACGCAGTGGACTACTACCACGGCGGGGACAAGCCCTACCTGATCTCCGGAGCCGATGATCGCCTCGTCAAGATCTGGGACTACCAGAACAAGACCTGCGTGGCGACGCTGGACGGACATGCGGCCAACATCTCTGCCGTCTGCTTCCATCCGGAACTGCCCATCGTACTCACTGGTTCACTAGGAGCAGCCTCATATGGGGGTGGATGAGGAGGGGATTGGATTGCAGGCTCTGAGGACTCCACGGTGCGTATCTGGCACGCCAACACCTACCGCCTCGAGACCACCCTCAACTACGGCCTGGAGCGCGTCTGGGCCATTCTGGCCGCCAAAGGTTGCGCCCTAACAGTACTCAGAGACCTGATGTTTCAGAGAGTTTATAAGTTACTCTCTGACTCAAATAGCAATAATCATTGATTTGGACTCGGTGTTTAGAGCCACTTCTCAACAACATTTAATTACTGGAGTCGCTACAAGCAACTGCTAGAATTATTAAAGGGGGTAACACAATCGCCATCGGCTACGACGAAGGCTCAGTGGCCGTGAAGCTGGGTAGGGAGGAGCCGGCCATCTCCATGGACGCCAGCGGCAAGATTCTCTGGGCCAAGCACAGCGAGATCCAGCAGGCCAACCTCAAGGCACTCCTCTTCCGCCTTTCATCCATGACTCTGCCTCTCATAGTCACCCATTTTCAGACGATGGGAGAATCGGGGGCGGAGGTGGGCGATGGGGAGCGCCTGGGTCTGTCGGTGAAGGACATGGGGAGCTGCGAGATCTACCCGCAGACCATCGCGCACAACCCCAACGGCCGCTTCGTGGTGGTGTGCGGGGACGGGGAGTACATCATCTACACCGCCATGGCACTGCGGAACAAGGCTAGCTGAAAGCTGTTGGATAGGGGGCCTGTTGGATGAGGGTGAAAGAAATTAAAGGCCTATGGCTCGGCGCTGGAGTTCGTCTGGGCCGCGGACAGCAGCATGTATGCTACTCGGGAGTCAGCCACCACCGTCAAGATCTACAAGAACTTCAAGGAGGTACTCTATTAGTTCACAAGTTAGAAACCATCTGAAACACGAAACACCAATATGACATAAAGTCTTGGTTTGAAAAGTTTGAATCTAAACATGATCATTCAAAAGTGAGTCACATTAAAGGTGAGTGACAAACGCTGTATATTAAAAGAAGTTGAAACACGGAGCAGGCGGGTAGAGCAGAGCTAGTGCAGGTGCGCTCAATCCGCCCGGGGCGCGAGGCGGAGGGCCTGAGCGGTGGGTGCATGCTGGGCGTGCGAGGCCCCGGGAGCCTGGCGCTCTACGACTGGGAAAGTGCAGCGCTGATCAGGAGGATCGAGATCGCGGCCAAGGCCCTGTACTGGGCGGAGAGTGGCCAGCTCCTCGCCATCACCACCGAAGACGGCTTCTACATCCTCAAGTACAACGCCGACGTCGTGGCTCAGGCACAGGCTGAGGGCAAGGTTGGCCTTTCAGTTTATGCTCTAGTTTTAGTTTAGATCCATAGAACAGCAGAGATGGTTTTTTCGCGTTGATGTTTCAGAGCATCTGGAAAGCTAAGAAGGGGCCAACTTTGGAGATGCTTGAAGCAGAAATTCTTGCAGTGTTTTCCGATATTTCACAAATGAAGGGCAGAAAATGAGACAGGCAAAGAGGCTGAGGCTAATTGAAGGCTTTCGGAGAGGACGGGCTGGAGGATGCCCTGGAGGTGGTGGGGGAGCAGGGAGAGAACGTGAAGACCGCTTGCTGGATCGGTTTCCTCTCACACACCCTTCTCTCCTGCCATTGCCAATTGACCATGGCATGAGCAGGCGACTGTTTCGTGTTCACGACGGCGCACAACCGCCTCAACTACTACGTGGGCGGCGAGATCGTCACCATCGCCCATCTGGATCGCCCTATGTACCTGCTCGGCTACATTCCCAAGGTTTTCTTTTTCTCTATCGTCGATCTTCCGTTTTCTCTCCCTCCTAGCCAAATCAGAATCTTTCAAGAATACGGCCTTTGTTCTTGAAAAAGGCCGTGATTCTTGAAAGATTCTGATTCTGAGCTGAAAAGCTAGTGGGAGTAAAAATTAAGCTAAACTGTCCAGGACTCCCGCCTCTACCTGGCGGACAAGGACCTGTCGGTGGTCAGCTACCAGCTGCTCCTGCCCGTGCTGGAGTACCAAACGGCCGTCATGCGGCGGGACTTCGAGACCGCCGACCGCGTCCTCCCCACCATACCCAAGGACCACCGCACCCGCGTCGCCCACTTCCTCGACAAGCAAGGTTCTTTTCTCCATCCTTGCTTCCCTCCCTAGCCATGTCCTATCGGCTAGAGAAGAAAGCATCAGAAGAGAACCTTCTTTGTCAGGCTTCAAGAAGCAGGCGCTGGTGGTGAGTCAGGACCCGGAGCACCGCTTCGACCTTGC
Organism: Ptycholaimellus sp. GST1_10; assembly: GCA_030248095.1. Lineage (NCBI taxonomy): Eukaryota > Metazoa > Nematoda > Chromadorea > Chromadorida > Chromadoridae > Ptycholaimellus > Ptycholaimellus sp. GST1_10. The sequence goes on from JASANA010004770.1 coordinate 12,886, forward strand.
TCTACAGCTAGGCGACCTGCCCACTGCCCGAGAGCTAGCCGCAGAGGCTGAGAGCGAGGAGAAGTGGCGTCTGCTTTCTCAGGTACTCATACCCCTTCCTTCCCCTCGAACAACCCCTTTAGTGACCTGGATTGACAGGTGGCGACGTCGAAGTCGGAGCTGGTGCTGGCCGGAGAGTGTCTGTCGAAGGCCAAGGACTTCGGCGGGCTGCTGCTGCTGGCCTCGGCCACAGGGAATGCGGGGTTGATGTCAGGGCTGGCCAACCAGGCGGCTGGGGCTGGCCAGAACAACGTCGCCTTCGTCTCTAACTTCATGCTTGGCAAGGTTCGGCATAAAAGACTAGGCTGTGGCCTCTGTCGTCCAGCTTAGGCCATAATTGATTTGCTTTAAACCCACTCGAGGGAACCCAATGAAATAGATGTATTTCATTAAATGAAGGTATTGATACTCAGTTATTTCATGGAGACTCATTGCCAGCCTGAAACATGCGCCGTGCAGGTAGAAGAGTGCCTGGAGACGCTGATCTCCACGGAGCGTTTCCCGGAGGCAGCCTTCTTCGCCCGCTCCTACTGCCCCAGTCAGGTGGCGCGCATCGTGGCCCTCTGGAAGGACCAGGTTGCCTCCCCTCCTCTCCAGCCCACCAATAAATGACAAGAGGACCGTTTCCACAGGTGGGCAAGACACAGGCTAAAGTGGCCGAGTCCCTAGCGGACCCAGTGCAGTACGAGAACCTGTTCCCAGGCCTGGCCGAAAGCCGCAAGGCGGAGGCCTACCTCAAAGTCCTGGCCGCCAACCCCATCCCAGCCCGCAACTACCCAAATGTAGCTAGAGTCAGTTTCTGGCCCCAGAGTGGTTGAGGAGGAGAAACTTGGCAGGTGCCGGGCAACGCGGAGCGGAATGTGGCCGAGGAGGTGGCCCAGGCGGAGGCCTCCGGCGCCTTCCGCTTCGACGACGACGGAAACCTTCTCTCTGCACCAGGTGAGGCTTTGTCTGGACCTAGCTCCTTTTTCTCTGTGGCGAATTTGCTGGTATAAAGCAATTTATTAGATTTGTACTATATAATTGATCTAAACGTTAACTAGCGTAAATTGCTTTGTGATGAAAGTAAATTGCTTTGTGATGAACAATGGAGGAAGCGTATTAATGCTACGAATTTTGCAATAAAAATATAAAAAATATGAAACATAACATTTCCGAGTAGACATCAGGCCACAAAAAGCGCATGAGATGGGGTTGGAGAGTAAAGGATAAAAATAGAGTGGTAGTAATTGCTAGGCGGCGGAGGCTTGGGCATGGCGGGATCGCAGCCAGCTGCCAGGAAGACAGCGCCAAAGAAGCCAGCAACTCCAGAACCGCCCGAAGAGGCGGAGAAGGCGGAAGAGGACGAGGACGACTTCTTCCAGGAGGCTCCCGAATCCGACCAGCCCCTTCGAGAGGCCCCCGATGTCGCCAGACAGGTTCTGGCCTCATCCTCATCCTTCGCAGTTTTATCACTTAGAAAGGCCCCCGGAGTCATTTGGCTTTGGAGCGTTTTCAGCAAAATAAACCGGCAAACTCTCTTTGCCGCATTGCAAGGCAGGCAAAGAAAGTTTGTCGGTTTCTTTTGCTCTGACACTCTGTCCAGCGGGAGTGAATTGGCCAGGCAACGATGAAACCGGATCTGGTGCCCGGGATCGCGGGTCCGGACCTCACACAGCCTCGGGCAGGGCCACCCCCACCAGCTGTGGTTCAGGACTCACAAGTGGCCAGCGGTTCCTCCTTTTGCTTCTCACTCCTCCTCACCCTGAGCAGACAGAAAGCAAGGGCTTGAAGGCGTGAGCGAGGATGAGGACGAGGAGCTGAACCTGGAGGATGTGGACGACATTGACCTGGACCAGTTGGACATCAACGATGATGAGCTGGACCTGAACCAGGACTGAGGATGCCTAGCCAATTATTCGATTTCAACTCTCCTCTTTTTCTGCCTTGTCTCTGAGAAATGCGCGCCTGAACGAGAAGAGGATGTGAGAAAAGCGTTGTAGGCTTACCTTTGCATACAGCTTATGTTTACCTGTGATTGTTCAAGGGCGTGTCCAGAGGAAGCTATGGATTGCCAACGTTCTCTGTTCTGGCGGACTAATCTATTCCGGAAACTCTGCTGCATTCTAGGCTTTCTTTGGGTGGCCGGCGCCTTTATATTTTGGATGAAATGATGCCATTTAGCTAGTTTTTATCATACAAGCACAGCATGCATTGCAGTTGATGCTAACATTTGTCAAGTTAAGCATTGAATTGGTTGCAATGAGTTTCGTAATATATCGTTGTTTTTCTAAACTCATAAAAAACAAGTATGCATCGGCTCGTGAAAGTTTGTTTTGCAGTTGAAGTCTTAGCTGACATAAAATTGTCGTTTAACCACAGAATCACGAATCAGGGCAGACTACTTTTTCGTTGCCTTTTCCCATGGCCTCCAAGTTGAGAGTGCCGAAGGCGAATGTTGCGCCATCTATGTACTGCTGAGGCAGCTTGAAGTAGATGAGACGATTGCACTGCTGAAACCGAACAATTTCCGCATCAAAAATTGATGTTAAGAGATGTCAAACCTTGTTCTCAAGTCCGCACTTGGTGCTGATCTCAATGTAAGGCTTGATTTTGGTGGCCTCAAATTCAGCCCCGTTCAGCTTGACAAGACCGCCGGCGTCCGGAATTTCGCTGTCCAGCTCATCGTCTTTGTCCAGAAGGCTGTCTGCAAACAAAAACGGCATAAAAACCATGAAACAAACCGACATAGTTTGAAATTTTAGGTTCCTATAAAATAAAGGAAAAAACAAACCAAGCCCACGGTCTTCCTCCATGAGACGGACTCTGGTTTCACGCGCTGGTGTCTGACCACAGAGAAGTTTTATGTCCACGGCGTAATGTTGTCTTGCTTCTGCTAAAGGCAGAGCCAGAGCCAAAAGCAGGAAGACTGCGAACGGTAGCAGCATTTCTCTAGAGCTTTGATGCCTGAATAAGCAAACTATGGTTAGATTACAATGGCAATCTGGCGAAAGCGCTGCTAAAAAGCCAACAGAAGAAAGCCAGATAAAAGGCTTATTCAAACCGCCTGCGTGTCGTATGACTCAGCCATTTGCGTTTACCTGACCAAGCATGAAGAATTTATCGCTTATTTGAAAACTAAACTTAGGAGAAAACGAAAAATAATGCATTGTAAAAAAGGTATTTTTTGAAACGTTTAGCTTTTAGTTGACCAAAAAGAATTTAGCTTGTTTGGCTTCGCAGGGACTAACCAAGTTCATGTAATCTTAGTCTTCTGACAAAAGGAGTGTTTGTACACACAGCTCAAAACATTGGGTCTAGTGTGTCTGGCCACGCTATGCAGAAAATATTACACTGAACCAAATCCAAGCCATTCCCACTGCAATTTCCCAGGCTCCTCTACCAGACTACGAATGACCGGTTTTGACGCAAACAACCAACCAGCTTTTTTGCCAATTTGTAACCCAATTTTCAGCTGCTTACGCTTCTATTTTGCTTTGAATTTTGTTTTAGCATACTAAACAGTGTCAGAATGGGTGGTCAAATCGTCAGCCAAAGCACAAAGCAAGATTCTTCGACAGCGTGCCCAGTGGCACTGAGGTCAAAATCTCGCTGTAAAAATACACAACAGTTGCTTTCTGAATAATTTTTGCAAGTTGCGTTGCTCTGTTCACAGGCGTTTAACCTGGCATCTCGGCTGCACATATTTGATGAATAACTACTAGTGGAGGATGCGCTATCTCTTGCATTTTCTATTAGCGCGCATGAAAAGAGCCTTGTAACTGTGCGCAAAACCAATCATCTCCATACAACTAGAGAAACGGTCAACCATCGCCATACAGCTAGAGAGAATTCACAAACCCTAATCATAAGTCGTAACCCGTCATAAAAAGCGCGTAGCACAGTATGAATCGGCATCAAATAGGCATCTAGCAGCAGGCATCAAACTGCCTTGGTGAAGAAGTAGGCGGTGTACTGGCGGCCGCCTTGGAAGATCTGCAATGAACTCAATGGACTCCACAGATGGCTGACAGGTGGAAAGAAGAGGTCAACTGGGCAAGCAGGTGGCAGGTCGTTCAGCTGGAGAGGGGCGTCGTGGGGCAGAAGGAGGGTGAAGGGGCGGCGAAGGCTGGCCAGCAGAGTGGGCAGGAAGGAGGCCTCCAGTCGGTCGCAGTTCCTGCTCCAGAGCCGCTCCAGCATCGGCGGAAGGCTGATGCCCTCCAGGCGGGTGAGAGCGGCTCCGTCCAGACGGAGACGGCGAAGGCCGGGCGTGGCTGCCAGGAGGCGTCCCAGAGCCGGCCTGTCCAAGGCAACGTGGTTATTGTGAAGGCGAAGGGAGCGGAGGGGGCTGATGGGTAGAACTTACACCCCATGAATATTCCCCCCCCATAATATTGCCCCCCCCCCATGAATATTGCCCCCCCATGAATATACCCGCCCCCATGAGTTTTGAAGGGAATTTTCGCTCTCATGTTGCTCAGCAACTATTGCCCCCCCCCATGATTTTTGTTGCCTACTAGTTAGTCTATACCGTGTTCGTCATGCTGACTAGTTAGTCTGCCTACTATGAGGAGTAGTACTAGGTTACTGTTTACGGCAACCCCTTAGGCTTAGTCAAAATGCGCGAATACTGTGGCAGTACTACCCATAGTTGCTTAGGGGCCATGGTCCCTACTGTGGCAGTACTACCCATAGTTGCTTAGGGGCCATGGTCCCTACTGTGGCAGTACTACCCATAGTTGCTTAGGGGCCATGGTCCCTACTGTGGCAGTACCACTACATGGACTAACTAGTAGGTACTGCCACAGTGAAAGGCCGAGCCTTTTAGTTTTTGTGTTGGCTACGCCCTATATAGCGGTATAGACTAACTAGTAGCATGACGAACACGGTATAGACTAACTCGGTTTAGACTCATGGGGGGGGCAATATTTGCTGAGTACAGTTTGACCTAAAATTTTGACCTATGTTCATGGGGGGGCAATATTTGCTGAGTGAATTGTGACCAAAAAAATGCGATAAATTTAATATTAATAAATAAAAAAATAATTAAATTTAATTAAACTTTCATGGGGGGCGGGTATATTCATGGGGGGGGCAATATTCAGTCGGGGGGGGGGGATAATTCATGGGGGGGGATAAAGCCATGGGGGGGGAATATTCATGGGGTGTAAGTTCTACCCATCAGCCGCGGAGGGTGGGCGGCGGGGTGACATAGGCTCCGATGCCCATCTCCAGGCACTCCAACTCCGGCGCCAGCTTGCCCAGCTCCGGCATCCGGCAGCAGCCGTCGTCGAGGGAGAGGAGGCGAAGGCTTGGCAGGCGTCGACTGCCGCCTAGCTCCGGCTTGGCCTGCGGGAAGCAGTGGAGGAGGCGGAGACTGAGCAGAGTCGGTGGCAGGCCGTCCCAGAGGCCCTCGGAGCGGATGAAGTGGAGCTTGAGGTGCTGGAGGTTGGGAGCAAGGTGGGCAAGGGGGAGTGGAGGGAGCTGGTAGCCGTGGTAGTCCAGGTGGCGTAGGGCTGGCAAGGGCTGGGTCCAGGGGGACAGGGCGAGCTTGTAGCGGTCGAATGAGGTCTTGAGACGGCGGAGGCGAGGCAGAGCGGCCAGCTGGCTCCAGTTGGGGTTGAGCCAGGAGTTGGCGTTGCTGTAGCTCTCCAGGTTCGGAGCCACGGCTCCTATCTCGCCCTGGAAGCAGCCGTGGAGACGGCGAAGGCCCGGCTTCAGGGCCTTGCCCAGGCTGCAGCTGCGGCAGGTGAGACTCTGGAGGCAGGCTGGCAGGGCGTCCCAGAGCTCCGGCGTCAAGGCAACGTAGGGGATGCTGAGGCGGCGTAGCTGGGGCCACAGGTGAGCCTGGAGGCAGGAGAGGAGCTGTGCGGTGTGGTCCAGGGTTGTCAGCTGAAGGCGGGTGAGAGAGGTGAGGCTGCGATGAGGCAGGAGGAGGGGCATGCTGAGGCTGCAGTATCTGCTGCGGACGGGCGAGGAACTGCTCCAGCTGCTCACTGCTCCAGGATGGGTCATCAACCTGCAGTAAATGGGAAATGGTATTAAAAAATGGGTGGAAAAACTGAATGTTCTATTCACTAATCAATACTGGCAGGCCAACCGTGAGCGATTCGTAGGGCAGGGCCTTGAGGTAGTCGGCGGGTTTGCCGCCGCGGAGAAGAGCGCAGAGGTAGGCCATCTGGGGGCAGGCCGCCGTATCTCCGCTCAGAGCGGCCAGCACTTTACGCAGCACCCAACTGCGTAGCACCGCTTCCGCATGTCCAGGCCCGTCTTTGCTCATGCTTTCAAATACGCCTCCTATGAAAGTCATGGCTTCTTTTAAAGAGATGTCTGCATAGCCTAAACCTAGCTGGAACTGGTTATTAAAACAGGGAATCACAATGAGGAGTTTCTTAACTCGCCTTCCGAACGCAAAAAAAAATTGCGAAACTGTCAGAAGAGGAGACTCAAGGTTGAGAAAAAAGAACGCTCAAAATTTTTGTTGTTGATAATGCTATCGAATGTTTTGCGCTCTATTCCAACGCGTAACAGCCGATGGCAGGACATTTTTCCTAAAAATAAAACATTGAAAAAAGGCAATAATACGAAATTCTAATAAATTTCTTTTTATCTAAAATGCAATCAAATTTATTTCAAATCGTAAAAATAATAAATCGTAAAAACATTTAATATAAACCAAAAAAGTAAATTTATAGGAACAAAAAATCAAACGTTTACGGAAAAAATAATGAAGCATAAAATAATCTAAAGGCATTGCACGCTTGCAGCCAGAATTTAATGTCCTGTTTATTTCTAAACTTCTTTTAAATGTGCAGAAAAAGGCTGCAACAATGAAGCCGCTTTGTTTCTTGCTGCTACTGGTTGTCGTTTATAACGTGCTACTTGTTTCCTTACAAAATTGAACTGCTGTGTCATTTAGCCATTTTGCCAGACTGATGGACTTATCTGTTATGTGAACTTTGCTGAAGTTGACTGTGGAAACGCTATAAAGCTAGCTTTCAATACTGTTAAAACGTATCCTTTAATGTTACAATATTTTAGTCAAACCTGCATACGCCAGTTTAACCATGAAACCAACCTCCCGAGTTAGATAATTAGACAAAATACGGAAAACCTCCTGTTATACTACTTTTCAGCCCAAGAATGTGGCATAAAACCACCCAACTGGCAATGGAGTAAGTATTTTGGCCTTTACAGGGCTACCTGAAAAACGAAATCGCGGCCTGACCTAAATTGAAAAGTGTGAAATTAGGTGAATATTGCCCGTTTCACTATCACCGAGATTCGGACGACCCAGTTTGCTACTGCAAATACGACCGCTGCAACACCCACCACTACTCCAGGTCTTGCCTCCAAGGCCTTTACCCGTCCGCCAGGCCCACTCCCTGTTATCCTGAGGCCAAGCCACAAAGGGAAAGGTTGCTCCATAATCATAATCCATTCGGACGACCCAGTTTGCTACTGCAAATACGACCGCTGCAACACCCACCACTACTCCAGGTCTTGCCTTCAAGGCCTTTACCCGTCCGCCAGGCCCACTCCCCTGTTATCCTGAGGCCAAGCCACAAAGGGAAAGGTTGCTCCATAATCATAATCCATTCGGACGACCCAGTTTGCTACTGCAAATACGACCGCTGCAACACCCACCACTACTCCAGGTCTTGCCTCCAAGGCCTTTACCCGTCCGCCAGGCCCACTCCCTGTTATCCTGAGGCCAAGCCACAAAGGGAAAGGTTGCTCCATAATCATAATCCATTCGGACGACCCAGTTTGCTACTGCAAATACGACCGCTGAAACACCCACCACTACTCCAGGTCTTGCCTCCAAGGCCTTTACCCGTCCGCCAGGCCCACTCCCTGTTATCCTGAGGCCAAGCCACAAAGGGAAAGGTTGCTCCATAATCATAATCCATTCGGACGACCCAGTTTGCTACTGCAAATACGACCGCTGCAACACCCACCACTTCTCCAGGTCTTGCCTCCAAGGCCTTTACCCCGTCCGCCAGGCCCACTCCCTGTTATCCTGAGGCCAAGCCACAAAGGGAAAGGTTGCTCCATAATCATAATCCATTCGGACGACCCAGTTTGCTACTGCAAATACGACCGCTGTAACGCCCACCACTACTCCAGGGTATTGCCTCCAAGGCCTTTACCCGTCCGCCAGGCCCACTCCCTGTTATCCTGAGGCCAAGCCACAAAGGGAAAGGGGCTTATGACCAGAATTCCCCCCAAGGATTCTACCGGCCAACCCAAACCCGTTTTCAACCAACCAAACCCAACCAACAATTTTGCCCCCCCCAAAGGTTTTGCCCCCCCCCCCCAAATTTGTTACTAGGCTATACTATTTTTTACTAGGTATACTGATTCTAAAAAAAGGCTTAGGCTTAGTCAAACGAATTCGTATAGTGGCAATTGCGTAGGCTTCGCTTGGAAGCCTTACAGCTGAATGCAAACTAGACCAGCAACTGCGTAGGCTTCGCTTGCAAAGACTTAAAGCTGGGCTTAAAAAAAAACTTTTGGGGGGGGGGTCTGGTCATCAATCAAGGGATTTTGGCATTTGGGGGGGGGGATACTGGTCACCGAAAGTGATGACCAGGATCCCCCCAAGTGCAAAGTCCCCAAAAATCGCCTTGAAAGCATGACCATACGTGCATGACATGCACTGTATACTTACTTGGGGGGGGGGATAAAATTACGTGGGGGGGGCGATACTTGCCTGGAGGGGGGGAATAATTTAATGGGCAAGTAGAAGCCTTGGGGGGGGGGGGATTCTGGTCATAAGCCGGGAAGAGGTTGCTCCATGGTCGTAATGTCCATTTGGACGACCCAGTTTGCTACTGCAAATGCGACCGCTGCAACACCCACCACTACTCCAGGTCTTGCCTCCAAGGCCTTTCCTCTTCCGCCAGGCCCACTCCCTGTTATCCTGAGGCCAAACCACAAAGGGAAAGGTTGCTCCATGCACATCATTCTGCTGCACAAGCATATCTTGCAAACTTACCTCTGCTTTATCTAATTCAGACTGCCAATGATTGCAGTGATGACATCTACTACTGTAAAACCTACGTTAGGGGTAACATGAGGATACATCTTCATATATACAATGAGACAATTGTGGCGCTCTGAAGAGACTTGCTGGAGCCGTGGGGCCGAGCAGAAGAGCGAGTATGAATGGTTTCAGTTGGCGCAACAGTTCAACATCCGGTCAGCTCATTTTAGCCATATTTGTCGCCCCAAATGGGCCAGAAAAATTGGTATCTGGCCATGTGGGAGAGGCAAGGTTTGAGGGTGACAGCGGGAGGTTCGAGGTGCAAACCTTGGTCGGGGGAGGAGGAGCGCAGAAAGGTGGTTAGGCGAGTGGGCGTCCCGGCTCACTGTCTGGGGCTCGGCAAACCTTCTCCTCACTGCCCTGAAGGGTCAGAAAGCAATGTGTGCCGTCGGCAGAGAACTTCTGCCTCAAGTCCGAGAGTGGAGGGCTCGCCTGCCGTCCTTGGGATGCGAAGGCTGGGACGGACTGTCCACTTCCTTTCTGCCTAACCGACGACTTTCTGACCACCGGTCATTCCTGTCCACTGCTGGTTTTGTTCTCCTACTGGCTTATGTTCACTGTCTTGCAGGCGGCTGCTGCACCAATCGATGGGGTGAGCTGGCCATTTCTTCCCACACAGACTGTCCAGTCTGGAGTTTTTTTTCCAGAAAAGTTGCAGTCGGGGAACTTAGCGGGGAATCGTGAGGAAATGAACCCAGAGAGAGACGGCATTGGCAGGTGGGGACATGATGGATGCGGAGGGGACTGCTCCATGCATAGCCAGCGAATGGGAGAGGCAAGACGAGCTCACCCACTCCCACCAAGCGCCGGACCCATACGCCACATTGAAGCGAACGCTTATGGAGGCCAAACGGCGTCGGCTCACGTTACACTCCCTCCACCCTGCCTAACGGACTGAGACCCCCACCCCCGAAGCAGTGGCAGCACTTGAACTCTGCTGCCAACAATGGGGTGAAGGGCTTTAATTGGCTTGAAGTGTAAAAGCCTCAGCTTCAGACATAAGGCAGCAAGAAAATGAGGTCGCAAAAGTGGCAGATTTTGTGAAATTGCGGGAATCTCACGTAAATTCGGCTAAACACCCAAGGAGAAGAGGCCCGGATGGCGAGGCGCAGTCGGGTAGATAGGGTTTATTTGCACGCCACTTTTCCTCCATCAACAGTCTTCGCCTGTTTCAGAAGAAGCGTAGCTGTTGACGACAACCGTCAGCGGATTTCGCTGTCATCGCTGGGACGAGACGAATCCCTACAGTGAAGCAAAAAAGTATCGAGAGCGCATCCTCAGAGCAGGGCTGAGCTTGGCTGATGTCGGTTGGCCTGGGCCCATTGCACACTTTCTCAGCTGAGCTTAGCTGACCTGTCGCAGGCCGTTTCTGCTTCATATCCGATTGCCTGCCAGCCACAGCCGCCGAAGCTCCCTGGTGCTATATGAGAGAAATCCTTAGAGCAAACTGCTCTGGGAGTACTGCGACCTCCCATGCCGGGAGCCAGAGCCTGTCCTTGGTTGACGCTGAAGGATTTTTATACCACTTTCTCTCATTACGTTTACGTTCACCTTGATTTAGCCCTGTCCAGCCTTTTTGCGACAGAGGAAAATAGTAGGAAGCGTTGGCAGATGCAAAATGCTGCGTGAAAGAGGACGGCTCGTACACCGATGCTTGCAAG
>JASANA010004771.1:0-11776 GCA_030248095.1 Ptycholaimellus sp. GST1_10
TTGCGCGGCCGAAGGCCGCCAGCCGCGGAGGGCAGGGCAGTCAGAGCTCCGGAGGCCGGAGGGCATGGGTGCGGAGGCCCCGCAGCGTAGCCTCAGCATGCGAAGCATGCTAGGCGAGACGTGGGCCGTCGCACCCGTGCCCGGAGGCGGGAGGAGCTCTGGCGCCCTGCCCCGAAGCGGCGGGGCCGAGGCCAGCTTAAGCAGTTACCTCATTTTTGCGTCCGTCTGTCCGCATATATATATATTTGTCTGTTCCAGTCCCCATACTCCGCGGTTTTTCAACGAAATTGGCTAATTTTTTGCATGAAGGTCCGCCTGGGTCGTATCTCCAGGCCATTTTTGGCGCTTGGCGTAATTTTTTGAATTTCGCCCAAAACTCAATTTTTGATGTTTCAAAGCACTAAAAATCGTAAATCAGTGGTTTTTCCATGAAATTAGCTGAAATTTTGCATGAAAGTCCGCCTTGGTGATGCCTTGGCCCCATTATTAAGGCTTGGAGAAATTTTTTGATTTTCACCAAAAACTCAATTTTTTGATGTTTCAAATACGAAAAATCGTAATCACTGGTTTCCCAATGGAATTAACTGATTTTTGGCAGATACGTCCGTCTAAGTAACATTTCAAAGCTGGCAAAAGGAATTTTAGAAAAATTTATTATTTCTTGATTTACAGTCAAAAAACCAAAATCCTAATGTTTCAACAATTAAAACATCTATAAATCCCTAGTTTTTCAACAAAATTAACTCAATTTTGGGAGTTAGGCTTGTGGTTTGGCTTCAAGGTGGTGACTTGAAGCTGTTAAAAGGAATTTTTGAAACAAATTTGTAATATTTCGCTTTGTGGCCAAAAACCTAAACCTTAGATGTTTAAAAAATTCGAACTAGCATATGTTTAAGGCTTTTGAATTAAACCAGCTGATTTTGACTAGAAGTGATTCTTATGCATGGATTATAACGTTGCTTACTTGGAACAAAGGCCGCGCATCTTGGCAATAGCCGAGAATACCTTGTTTATTCATAGTACCTCAGTAAGTCGGCAAAAGAATGCAAGTAAGCACAAAGCTCAGGCACTTCTATCGCGCTAGCCATTATTTGAATAATTAGCAAATAAAATGAAGTAGAAGGAGCAGTTTTGGAGGATAGTATTAAAGTGGTGACTGTCACGGTATATTGGGTGGGATGCTGAGGGCGTTGTGAGGGTGGTGGGAGGGAAGTGAAAAGGGATGAAGGCTAGGATTGGAATGGCATAACACAAGCCGCTTGCACATCAACACACCCTAGCATGAAAAGTTGGATATGAAGTTGGATATGTGAATTAGTTTGTTGAAGAGGCAAGCGATGCTGAGAGTAATAGATACGAAGTTGTTCTTTTTCTCAGGTGTCCAGACCGAAGACGTTGTTGGGTAGGGTTCGCTGATCTTCTCCAGCATTGCGCGATGAATTTGAGACCTGCATCCGACAACTTCAGTCCACACCCACAATTTCTTTCCCATCCTATTTTATTATCCTGTCAAAAAAGCTGATGATAGGATGGATAAAGGAACCTTGTAGGGTGGGTTGCAGGGGTTGACGGGTGAGCCGCATCCTATTGGGTAGCTGGTAGGGTTTAATGTGCTTGTACACATTCTCGTGGAGGTTCACTCAAGTCCCAAAATATCATCTAGGCTCTAGCCTAGCATCACCTCAAATCAATCCTTTCTTTCATTCCATAAAAAAATCTCAATTTCATTATCCATATCCTACAATCAGAAAAAAACTTTTCTAACGGAGGGTGAGCATGATTCGTAGCTGTCATAGATCACATTGCGTTGGTGGTGAGAGGATGGGAGGAGTTGAGGAAGAGAAGGGAGGGGGAAGGGAAGGGGAGGTCGCACTTGCCGCGCCTACCCCTTTTGCCAGGACTAACTCAGCATGGCTGTCCATCTCCCCCGGTCACCCTATGCAAGCATCACCCGGCCCATTCCCTTATCTCGCTCACCCAGTCTGCAACCTCCATTCCTTCTAATATTCCTGGACAGCCAATAGCCTGAAGAACAAAAAACAGCCAGTTCCATCTAGCCCAGACAGCTTACAATTTGAAGCAGCGGCTTCGTACCATAGCTTGAAAAGATAGTCTGCTATAAGTCTTTTGAAGACATGTGCAAAAGTTCCCACAAAGTATGCTTAATGTACGTATGATTAATGGCAGAATTTGAAGCAGCGGCTTCATACCATAGCTTGAAAAGATTGTCTGCTATACGTCTTTTGAAGACATGTGCAAAAGTTCCCACGGAGTATGATCGTTGTACATATGCTTAACATTGGAATTTGAAGTGGCGGCTTCGTACCATAGCTTATGCTCTTTGTTTAGTTAGTCGGGGGGAGAGGAGTCGGGGGATCAAGTCTCACCCCACTGACTACTACTATGAGAGTGGAATGTTGAAGGTGTGCAGGATGTCGCGAGTGTTGTTGTAGTAGTGGAGGCCTTGGAGGATGTAGGTGAGGGGCTGTGAAGTGGTGAGTGTGGTTTGGGGGTTGTTCGCGCTGCACACTTGGTTGATGGTGGTCAGGGCGGCGTTGTCACAGAGTTGGATGGTGATGGAGTTCTTGTCTCGCTCGCAGAGGAGGCTGTGGAACTGCTGCAGGAACTGGTGGCGCTGGGCGCGGGTGACGAAGGTTGACTGTCCCACCTCCGGCGCGAAGTCAGCATCACTGAACCGCATCAGATCGCCTGCCGCCATGTAGTCCCACTGCTGAGCTTCCTACAAAGCTCTCGCATCTTCACTCACCTCCTCCTATCATTCCTATACTCATTCAAAGATAGAGGAGGGTTGGGAACCTGTGAGTTTTGCAGGGTGGCCCAGTCTGCGGTCATTCCTGTGTCTTGCTCCCACTGCTGACGGGCTGCCTCTGCCATCTACAAACCCTCACTTTCCTATCTACTTTCTTTGCTTTCCTCACTCTATGCTCCTCTGGCTTAAATGTAACCTTAGGGTTTGCTAGGGTGTAGATGGAGATGCAGGAGGTCGAACAAGATGATAGATTCTAGAATTTCAGTTAATAGGCTATAGGGTGTGATGTTAATAAGGGAGGAAGAGGGTAGCTGACCGATAGTAAGCAAGTCAGAGTGGCCGAAGCCGATGAAGTCCTTGGCGAGCAAGTCGGAGTGGCCAAAGCAGATGAAGTCCACCAGGCAGGTGGAGATGACGAGTGGCCTAGGCCGGAGACAGTTGCTCTGCTCAGTTAGCTCCTCTGCAATTCACACTCCAACCATTACACTCTATTCCTACTCCTATCCTCTTCCTTGCCTTCTACCTCATCCCTACTTTTGACTACTCAGGGGTAGGCACACTAAGGTAAAACGCAGGCTTGGGTTGGGTGGGGGCAGAAGGTTGGAGGAAGGATTTTGTAGTCCTGTTGCAATGTGTAGGCTGGTGGGACTGAGTGCGATGGGGCTTGGGGCTGGCTTTTATGTGGCGGTGGGGCGTGTCTGGGCTGGGGGCCTAGGACACTGTAGGGCCTCTCCACCCCCCCGCTCTTTGTTGTGTCTGCCCAGTCAAGTGGGCTTGCAGGGTTGGATTTTTGGCGGGATCTTTCTTCTCGCCTCACTGCTTTTATCCGCATAAAATTGGCTCTCAGTGCCTCTTTCCACTCTGGTCCAGATCCCCTTGAGATTGCGCCTTTGATAGAGTTTTTGCTAATCCACTCAGTCAGGGGATCGCTTTAGCATCTTCCCCTCCTTTCACATTGCTTTGGCGCTGTCTATTCTCCTTTCTATTTTTCAATCTAAGGTTGTGGCAATCAAAAAAGAAAGAATGCAGACTAAACCAGGGCCTGATAGCGGCCTTCTTTGAAGTCAATTTGCGCTCTGTTCACAGTAGTTGGAATGGGGAGGTGGTTGCAGGGGAGATGGTGCAGGGGCCGGGGCCTCATGCGTGTGGCTGTGCGCTGGGGCTGGAAGGAGTGAGGGGCGAGGGAGAGGAGGGAGGGGCAGGGGCGAGCATGGAATACACACTCCTGCCACTACCCCCAGTGCCCTTCGCTCTTCCTTCACTCCAGTCCCAGTTTGCCGCTCGGCTTAGGCCAATCCGACTAGCTTCTGCCTCCAACGCTCCTTTTCACGCATCATGCAGCGCCTGCCTCGCTGACGCCACCTTGGGATCCAACTCCACCATCGGTGCTTCTTTCTGACTTTATTTCGTATCCTTTTGTTTCCTCGCCCTTGTCACACATGTAGCGAGGGCTAGGAGGGAAAACTGTTGCAGGCCTCTGGATTGTAACTCATTGATGTATTGTGCTTGCTCAAGTTTACACACAATTAGGGGGTGTAATGAGGCTGAGTGCAGGCAGCTGGGGATGAACGGACACCTGGCGTTGTGGAAGAGTGAGTACGCATTCCACTTCAAGGCCGAGGTCAACTGCCCATCCAACCAGGCACTCCCTTGCCAACTTTGCCTCTTCTGCAACCGCATCATCCTCTGCTTTGGTCCGCGGGGCAAGCAGGAGTACTACTGGTGGGCCTGCCTGATACTGATCGGGGACGAAGGACTGGCATGGCTCCAGGTGGCCCAGGTGGAAGAGATGCTCGGCCGCGGCATCATCATCATCTATGGCAAGGGCGCCGTGCCCGGCGACCTGCGCTCCATGTACACTGCCCTCAGATCGGTTGTCCTCTTCTCTCACAGCTTAGACATCCCAAATTGTTGAAATCTGCTGGCAGTTCGGGCTGGCGGGGTGCTACAACATGTGGCGCACCTGCTTCTTCTTCTCCAAGTATGTGGAGCTGCTGGTGCCACCCATCCCCGGCCCAGTCATTGACAGCGTAAATCGGCACAACGAACTGGTCTAGTCCTCTCTATTTCCTTTTCTTTGACTAGTTGCTAGTCCAGCTGCTTTTAGTTGGGATTCAGTAAAAGGGATTGATTGGTTGATGAGGAGAGAAATCGTTGCAGCAAGAGGCGGTGATGGAGTTTGTGGCCAAGATCGGGGTGGGGCTCGTCGACCTCCTTCCGCCCTTCCCCTGGCACTCTTATGACCCCAACGACTTCTGGCACAATGTATCTTTCCTCCTATACCCTTGCCTGGAGGGGGAGAGTTGAGGGGGACTGGGGTTGGTTTGAGATGTACTCCAGCACCATGGCGGGGGCCTTCTAT
This sequence comes from Ptycholaimellus sp. GST1_10, assembly GCA_030248095.1. NCBI lineage: Eukaryota > Metazoa > Nematoda > Chromadorea > Chromadorida > Chromadoridae > Ptycholaimellus > Ptycholaimellus sp. GST1_10. The sequence goes on from JASANA010004771.1 coordinate 5,133, forward strand.
GGCAAGGCGACGCACGCCACCATCCCATGAGTGCCACATGTCAACATGCTCCCTGTCCACTACCGCGACATCTGGGCTGACTCCAATCACCCGGTCATTCCTTCTTTCTTTCCTTTCACTCATCAACGGGCTTTGTTGCAGCATGTGATGATGCAAGAGGCCTTGATTACACTCATCGCTCAGATCTACCACAGCCCATAGATTCTTTTTAAATCCATATTTCTTTTGATCTGCTTCATATGCTATCTCATCTTTCTTTGGCTTGTTCATCTCTGGTGACGCATACTTTTTACCTTTTACTTCAGCACCTACCCTGGTTTCTTCTTCCATCACCTGCCTTATCAATCTCTTCTCCGTCTTTTATCATTCTTTGATGGTTGCCTTTTTCAACCATACCCAGTTTGAGGCTGAGTTGGCCGATTGAAGGCTTTACCTTAAGGTGGAATATATGCAACCAGGGTTGGCACTACACATCGGTAAAGGGGGATAGAAAGTAGTTGAAGTGTGGTAGGTGAAACGTGGGGTGAGTAGGTAGCATTTGAGCAGTGCACGTGGGGAGCAGGCGGGTGTGAAGGGGAAGGCGAAGCTTAGCTGCTCGCCTCGTGATACAATCACTTTCAGCACACATCACTCCACACACATCTTTTCGCCTTTTAAGGCTCCAATTCTGCCACAATCTTCAGTTTTCACCTCACTACTTCTCTGCCTTTTCTTCCTCCTCTATTGACTCTAGCTGGGATGGCCTGGATCAGCGTCTCTGTCTTTGATTTTGCCGAGGAACTGTTTCTGGCAGAAGAGGCAGGAAAGGAGGCTCGGCCGCCTGCTCGATGGAGGCACTGGGAGCGCCGAGAGGAGGCCTGGTGGCAGGGAGTTTGGGACTCTTGCAACCATTACGGCTGGACCATTCCTGGCTTCGGACATGGATTCAATCGTCATCCTTTCGAGTCTTACTTCGGAAACTGAATTGATATTCTACATTTCTTGACATTATCCAACATTTTGTGATATATTCTCTTATTTATTGTTAAGGAGACAATGAAAGAAGGCAAGGCATTGCGGTGAAGTTGGTATTGAGCGAGTCGGAGTAGCTGAAGCCAATGGGGTGAGGTTTTGGGTGGAGTGAGGGGCTCAGCGGAAAGCTTGAGCCAAAGACAGGAGTATGCTGTCTCTAGCTAGACTTTGCACTTCACCTAATTAATTTTAACTTATTCCATCACTCCCATTCTTCGTTATTTCCCTGTTCTAAATGCATGGGAAGTAGGTATAAAGAGAGAGAGAGGGAATGGTTCAGAAGAGGGGAGCAGGAACCAGTGGCAAGCCAGTTGGGGCTGGGGTTGATTCCTCCTCCCCCTCAGAGGATTCGGAGTCGGCAGGACGCAGCACTTCGCGAATCTGCATTTCCTCCTCTTCATCCTTCTCCTCTTCCAAACCCAGCATCAATGATGGCTGTAGTCTCGGCTTTCCTCGAATCACCAGATTATGATGAACGGGAAATGGACGTGATTTTCGGGAAGCGATCCTCTTCAATACATAATTGGGGTAGGCTGTATGGATTATTTTACATGGTCCTATTGCATTGTCATAGAATTTCTTAGAGGTTCCTTTTGGGGGTTGATTCTGGGGCTTAAGATAATAAACTTCTTCACCAGGGGTGAAAATAGTTCCTCCTGCTGCTCGATCATACTCTTTCTTATTTCTTTTCTGTGACAATTGCACTTTTCTCATCGCCAGCTGCCTTACCTCTGACAACCGGTAAATATGATCGGTCAAATAATCACGTGGCTCTTGCATTTCAGGTTGCAATGGGGGACGCAAAGCCTCAGATGGCCCGTACATAAGCATAGCAGGGGTCATAGTGGTGGACACCTGGGGGGTGCTGCGGTACGTGAAGAGGACCTGTGGCAACGACTGGTCCCAGTTGGCGGGATTCAGGTCAGTGACGGCGTGGATCATCTCCATCACCGTCAAGTTCAGTCTCTCCACTAAGCCTTGCGAGTTGGAGGAATAGGGCGTAGACAGAGTGTCATGAATGCTGTATTTGGCAAGGAAGGCCTTGAAAAGCTTGGAAGTGAAATTGGTTGCTCCATCGTGTACCAGCTCTCTGGGCGCACCCAGCCTGAATACCACATCATCTCTCAAGAAATCAATGATGGTAGAGGATGTGAGGTCAGACACGGCTCACCCTTCAGGCCATTTAGTGGTCCAATCTTGGTACAAAATAATATATTTCTTTCCGCTAGTAGTTACAGGCAAAGGGCCCATACAATCCATTTCGCCTCTGAAATTAGCAGGGGCAATGAGGAGAGGGAGGAGTGGGGCTTTGGAGGAGGGGTGGTATTTGACATGTAGGCAGGTGAAGCAGCCACCGATGTAGGCACGTACGTCGGCATCCATACCAGTCCACGCGTAGTTGATCTTCAGCCTCGTCACTGTCCTTGCCACTCCACAGTGCCCTCCCAGTTCCAAATGGTGCTCTTCCATCAATTTTCTCTTCAAAGCGCTGGGAACTACCACGGGGCATCGCTGAAAGGTAATTAAACTTTTTTCTCCTGAAAGGTAATTAAATTTTAGGAAGATCTGGAGGGGTGAAACCAGTCATGGAGCAGCATGTTGCATTCCAGGTCAAGTACCTGAGAAATGAAAAAAAATTGATCATGGAAATTGATTTTTCAAGTACCTGTGCATTTTCAGGTAGCTGTTACCTAACTTCGAAATGTTAGAAAAGATTTGGTATTTTTCATTTTCATTTTCCAGGTTTTTCATTTTCAGGTACACTCCATTCAGGTAACGGAGCCTGAGATTTTCGAGGCCAAATGCACCTTCTGAGCAACCAAACAAGGTATTCTCAGCTATCGCCAAGATGCGCGGCCTTTGTTCCAAGTAAATGAACGGCCTTTGTCAAACTACATTATTAAACCACCCATATGAATCACTTCAAGCCAAAATCAGCTGGTTTAATTCAAAACCATAAAGTTATGTTTGTTCGAATTTTTGAATCATCAACTTTTTAGGTTTTTGAACATGAATCAGAATAACAAATATTTCGTAAATTCCATTTTATAGCTTCGTACCACATAGACAGATATTTTATAATAAAACTATGATTTTATGCTTCTTCGAATACTTGAAACATCATGATTTTATGTTTTTGGCCATAAAACGAAATATAATAAATATATTTCATAAATTCTTTTTAAAAGCATCAAGATAGCGCTTCAACAAACGTACCTGCCAAAATTGAGCTGATTTTATTGAAAAACCAAGTATTTATGGATGTTCACATTTTTGAAACATCAAAATTTTAGCTTCTTGACTATAAATCAAGAAACAAAAAATATTTCAAAAAGTCCTTTTCTCCACTTCAAGATATAACCATGACAGACGTACATGCAAAAATTCAACTGATTTCAGTAAAAAACCGTTGATTTATGGATGTTCAAAATTTTGAAACATCAAGATTTTATGTTTTTGGTCAAAAATCGGGAAATAATAAATATTTAGGAAATTCCTTTTGCCAGATTCAAGAAATCACCATGACGGACGTACTTGGTGATTATCAGATTATTTCATTGAAAAACCAGTGATTTATGATTTTTGGTATTTTGAAACATCAAAATTTTAGGTTTTGGGCAAAAAACGCAAAATTACGCCAAGCGGCCAAAATGGCCTAGAGCCACCACCCAGACGGACCGTCATGCAAAATTTCATCCAATTTGGTTGAAAAACCGCGGAGGCCCGCCCCCGGAATGACATATATATCACCATATATAATGACAGAGCCTGTCTTGTTAGTTAACATGGGGCGCGCAATGGGGAAAGCAGCTTGTGAGGAGGTAAGAGTTTTTTTGGGTAAAATGGGGTCGGGGAACATGATTTTGAGGGGAAAAGCTTGCACCGATCACGGGAAAGTGCTTAAAACATTGAAAATTTAACTTTTATCAACGTTTTGAAACTGCGCAGTTTTGGTCATCTACCCGATTTGACAAACTTTCAGTCATTACACATTTGTTTCCATGCAATTAGATAAAATCATTCACCTAGGCGTCCTCACCTTAATTGGGTTTGGTCCCTAATTTTTAATGTCCCTAGAGGACAGCCAGGTGTTGCTTTCACTTGGTGTGGCTGTAATTTGGCCACTGGGTGGGACCTCCAAAAGAGTCGTAAGACCACCAAAAGAGGCAGACGCATGAAAAAAGCTGAGCACCCGTGTAGCGGGACCCATGCAGCCCAAATTCTGGCATTAACCTCAATCTCCTCAACCTCTCCACCTGAACTCCCCTCTCCCCCTGACCCGAACTTCCCACCTAACCCCCCCCCATCTCAACCCCTCCCACCTCAGCCCCCCTTTACCCCCCCAATCTCAACCACCCGCCTCAAACCCCCACCTCATCCCCCTCCCCCCCTCCCCTCACAGCCTTGGGCGTTTGTTCCTACCCCATTTAAGAATATTCTGCATGACATACAAACTGCATGACATAGCAATGATTCTACCATAGACCATAATGTTCAAAAGTCATTTGACCACAATAAAAGCTGAGCACCTGTGTAGCAAGACCCATGCATCCCAAATGTTAATTAATTTTCAAATCCAACCCCAAAACCTCATGAATGAACCTTACCATGCCACATGAAAAACTCCATGCCATTGTCTCCATATCATAAAAACAAAAAATGCAGATTCAATAGTCACGCTAGACAATTTCAAGTAACAAAGTTGCTTTACAAATTTTGTTGTAAAAATATTTTTATAACACCCCTACTTCTTATTTTTATCATAAATTAAAACTATTGGCTTTGTCCAGTGCTGTAAATATGTTTTTATTCTAAATCAAGGCACAGTAGTGCAATAATCAAATAAATTTTGAACATTTTGAAGTTATAAAAAGGTAGTAAATATTGGATTTGATGAATTCTGTAACTGGTTACATAGAGTCGCCATAGCCGACGGCGAAGCTCAACCTAGTCTTATATAATACACGTGATGCCATTTTAGGGGGGGGGGGGGTCTCGGCGCCACCTGGATTCTTTAGTTATCTTGGCATATGATAGCTCTACGTTTGGCTTTTGATGCGTTATTCAATATTTTTTGGGTTGCTCCATGCATAGAAAAATTTCAAATTATGAAATAATTGAAAATGTGCCGATTTTTCCCATTTTTGGCCATTTTTTGACTTTGAAACTTCATAGCTCCTTCATTTTTTAACTTTTGCTGTCGGACTTTTTTTTAAATTACAGCTACAACAATTCTGCTTTACATCAATGGTAAATTTTCAGTTTTTTTTGTAAAATATTTGAAAAAAAAAAAGATTTGACTGATGTCAATTTTCCGATTTTTGACCTGCCCAGGTGTCTGATGTATTTGGGATGAATCAAGTAATTCTTCAAGGCACGATTGAGACAGCATTTTCCGAGGCAATGCGATTGCTGAGCATTGACATTGAGTGTTCACACCTCGAGTCCTTGAGCCTTTTTGCTGTGTTGTGGCTAGAAACGCCACAATGCAGAAATGGGTCTCATTTTGCCTAATAATATTTTGGTGTGGAAATGGATCTGTAAATTCTTTTACATGAAAAGTAATTATATTAGAGGGAGATTTAAAGGGCTATTACTGGTACATAACTTTACGCGTAGCACGGGCACTGACCTTTATTACTAGTATATATATATATATACATATATATATATATATTTATATGCGGAAAGACGGACGCAAAAATAGGGTAACTGCTTAAGCTGGCCTTGGCCGCCCGCCGCTTCGGGCAGGGCGCCACAGCTCCTCCGGCCTCCAGGCACGGGTGATACGGCCCCTATGCTTCGCCTAGCATGCTTCGCATTCTATGCTACACTCCGGGGCCTCTGCACCCATGCCCTCCAGCCTCCGGAGCTCTGACTGCCCTGCCCTCCGCGGCAGGCGGCCTTAAGCCACGCAAAAAAGGCACCGCAACAAATCTGACAGCAAAATGCAACAAAATGGCTCTTTGGATGTCACTGTTGACTGGAGATGAAGCTAAAATGCATCACTTCACTGGACTCTTGGACACATCACCATAGAGGAAACAAATGCAAATTGCAACATCGGGCAAGGCAAATGGACTGGAATGCTGAGTAATTCAACTTGGGCTGGAATGGCAATAGCCTAGACAAAGAGAGCAACAAGGGACATTAAGCAAAGCTGAGGCTATGACGCTGAAGCTGAGGGAGAGGATGGGCAGCTGGGCAAGGGGCAAGGGTGCTTATTGGATGAGGATGAGAGAAGGAGGACTGGGGGTGGTGGAGGAGGGGAATGTGGGACGAGAAGTTCTGGGACGAGAAGATGCAGCAGCCACGCCACTTCTTTCTGCACCCGTTCTCGTTGAGCCCCCTGCAACAGCCACTGCAACCATGTCGGCCCTGGTCAAGCTATGGATCAGCACGCTGGGCCTATCAAAGCATCAGCTTTGGCACGTTTGTCTACAATCCATTTCCATTTTCATTTCCAGTTCCATTTATGCTTACATTTAGGTCATCTGCGATGGGGTGTCCATGCTGGAGAGTGGCTTCAACAAGCGCCTGGCCACCGAGTTACTGAAGATCGAGGAGGAAGAGACTACTAATCAGCACCCTCCAGTGCCTGTGTTTGAATGCCCGCCTTTTCAAAGTCCCAT
>JASANA010004773.1:0-22579 GCA_030248095.1 Ptycholaimellus sp. GST1_10
ATCAAATTTGAAGAAATATTTCAAGAAATATGGGAATAAAACCATGAAATTTGAAGAAATATTTCATGAAATATTCAAGCTTTTGGCGCAGGTGCACCAGTACCGAGCAGCCCTGGAAGTCTTCCTTCTGCGAGCCGCAAAGGACGGACGAAGCAAACGCGGCCTTGGCCCCGTCAAGATGAGCTCGGAAACCTCCTTCCACCACTACGCCCGACAAGCTCTCACCAGCCAGCCTCCAAACTTGGCTCAGGCCACACTGCAGCTCATTCAAGGTTTTGTCTGGGTCAAAGTTATCTCGAGAACAAAACAATTCTACAAAGGAACAGTACAATTCTACTAATGAAAGCTTAGGCTTCGTTAGTAGAAGTGTACTGCTCCTTTTTAGAATTGTACTGTTCCCTAGATCACATTGACTCGTTCTGCCAATGTCTTCAAATGAAGAGGCGGCAAGGCGTTTTTATTGGCAGAGTCGGAAGAGGAGGTGGAGCGTCTTTGCTCCAGTCGGGAGCTGAAGCGGGTGTGCGCTTTCTTCGCCCTGCGTTTGCTCACGGCTCCACTACTGGAATCCGCCATACTGCTGGATAGAGCCCTGTATCTAATGGTTGGCTTGTTTTTTATTTGCCCCCCCCCCACTTCCTCTTCAGTCAAATTTTTGTTGAGTCAAATCTTGTAATGCCTGAGTGAAAAGTGAAATCATTGCAGGAAAATGGACTTCCAGCCAGCATCATTCCCATCTTTGATCCCCATATTTCCTCCCGAAATGCCGCCCTGGTTTCTTGGAAATAAAGCAGCTGCAGTCGGAACACAACAGCATGCATCAAATTGTCGTTAAAAAATACATAAAATTATAAATCATACTTATTTGATTTCAGTGTTATTGTTTTATTTGTAACAAAAAGTTTAATAAAAAAAATTAAAGAATTAAAAAAATTTCTCAGTTTTGTCTGTGAATATTGAGGATAAAATACAGCATAGAGTAAAAACAAGTGTAACTTAAAAACTCCGGTTTTCCAGAAAAAAAGATCAGATTACGTATGACGGTTAAAAGTAATTGCTTAGAAGATCGCAGTTCAACTTTCAATTGGACAACTGGCTCACTCGCCTAATCGGGTTTTGTTTCCCGCCCGTTCATGTTCCTTTCAAGCAGCCGCCAAATGCTGCCAGCTGTACTGCAAGACTCGCGCAAAAAACCGCCGCTCTTCCTACCAGCGAAATGCCTCCACGCAATCACTTGGCAATCCCTTGGAGACATGGAAAGGCTGTCGCTGGACGAGCTGGCCTTGGTGCTGGGGCAGCTGAGCTTTTCGGAGCAGTTGCGAGTCAGGAGCGTCTGCAAAACCTGGAAGGCCGTTGCGGAGCGCAACTTGGCCCGGGTGAACCGGTCACTTCTGCCCCCAGTGTGTCTAGGAAGAGCTGATGAGAATGGGATGCGAATGTTGAGCATCACGAGGGACGTCTTGAAAATGAAGACAAACTTGGGCAGTCTCGTCCACCATTGGACTTCCTGTCATTATGTCATCCAGCTGCTCTACCGCTGCGGAGCGAAGGTGCAAACGCTGGAACTGCTCAGGTACCAGTTCATCAAACTAGTCAGCGTTTTCAATGAGAAAGGCCAAATTGATTGAATTTGAACGAGAAATTAAGAAGAAGGAATTGCTCTAGCATGGCGTCGGATGAACTGGTGGGTTGCTGGATAGAGCAGGTGAAGCCACAGAGCCTACGCTCTCTCGTCCTCTGCCACACCTACTACACTCGAGTCGAGTCTGCCACAGCCGTCAAACGTCTTCTTCAGGTATTCTTGCCAGTCAGTCGCCTCCCCCAAATCCCTCTTTTGCAGGAACAGCGCAATCTAGAATGCCTGGTGATGAGCGTAGGACGAGACGGGTGGTTTGGGACTGCGCCTGCGAAGCTGGGTCTGGCGGAGCTGAAGCTCCCCTGCCTCTCCACCCTCTGCCTCTGGGTGCACTACTCAATTGGTTCAGCCCTTTCTGCAGTCGGCCCTCCCTCAATCCCTTGAGCTGTGCAGAAGACTTGGAGCTGCCGAATGCTGGAGTGCTGGGTGGACTGGATCTCCTCCTGCTTCACGCCTCCACCGCAATGGCTCACCAGGTCCAGGTTGGGCGCCGAGCCCAGAGGAAACAGGCTGTGTAATGGGCTAGGAAAATGGATCCAGAAACTTGGGCAGTTATTCAAAACTTTGGTTGAAAGATTGCATTTTTGTCAAAGGTCGGGAAAGGTGAAAAAAAACTTGAAATCTAGCTCGTAAAAATTCTAGGCTTTTCCTCTTCATTGCTGATATGTAGGCAAAGAGGCTGCGGTTTGACAGGAGCACTTGACGGGGCTGGGGTTGGAGTACAGCAAGGTGGCCGACGACACCCACCTCTTCACCCGTTCTCAGCTCGATTGTAAGGCCTTCAAGAGTTGAGAGCAGAAGGGTGTCAGTGGAGTTGAGGATGCAGGGCAGGGAGTGCTGGTCAAAGCGGAGCGTCGTCTCTCTTTTTCCTTAGGCCCCCCCTTCCGCCGCCCGCCCTTCGCCTCACCGCTCCCTCTTGATCTGTATTTTTTACGATGCATCAATTGAGACCATAAGCATCAACGATATAGCTATTATTTTAGTTCTTACACCGCTTTTGATGCAAAATGTGGCTGGTGGATGATTGCAAATTAAATGCAAATCAATCAATCAATCAGAAACAAATGACCCCAGGCAGACGCGCACCATCTGTATCCTTGCATTCAGCTTCTGCATTGCTTTGAACGCAACAACATGCATCAACAGATCGCACAAGCTGAAGTCCAAAAAGCTTCAGCAAACTGGCCCATTCTCGTCGATCAGCTCGATCTGAAGGAAACGAGGCTTTTAAAAGCCAATATTGTCCTAAAAAGGCTTGCACCTGGTCCACAGCCAGGTAGGAGTGCTTGTTGCGCAGGTTTTCAGCGACAAACTCCAGAGCTTCATAGGCCCCGTTGTTGAGGAGGCGGCGATGGCAGTGCCACTGATGTGGGTCGTTGCTCAGCCGCTCTGTTTGGAACACCTAATTAGCTGTCCTTATTCACCGCTCCAAGCGATTGGCAAGGGTCTAAAAATAAACCTGAGTCCTTTGCCCAGCCAGGATGGCGTAGACTTTGAAGTCTGCCTGAACGGTGGCCCTGGTTTGGATTCGGTTCCAGAGTTAGAAGGTCAGAACTGACAGGGGCAAGCAAAGGGAACCGATAGAAGCAGAACTGGAGGACTTTGGGCTTGCGGAGGTTGAAGGGCGGGGAGCGAAGGGTTGCCTCGGGTGCCGGTCCCTGAACCACTGCATAGCCACCGTCTGAAAGCTTTCTGCCTCACAAACAGGCAAAAGCTCATCAATGGAACGACGAACCGAATGCTTGCCGTATACCAGTGTGAAAGTTGCCGATAGAGCCTTGAGCCGGCATGAAGCTGGTCAGCTCTTCGGCTGGACTCAGCCTAGGGTCGTAGCAGAGGCCTGTGGGAACAAAGAAAGCTCAGACCAAGCCCTCAGACATGCAGAGGACAGTTCTAGTATTAATAATCCCATGGGACAGGACAGGGGACAGCAATGTTCTAAGACAGCAATCCCCAGTCCTGTCCCATGGGATTATTAATACTAGAACTGCCCTCAGGAGGCTGCCAAACTGTCCTCGAAGGTGCACTTGAGGATGTAGCAGGCCTCCTGGTCATCGCGCTCCCGTATGGCTGCTGGTCGAGCGACCACGGGACTAGGAGCGATGGCCTGAGTGGGAATACTGTTGACTGGGCTGCCAAAGCTGTCTGCAATTATTCCACTCCTTATTTCCAGTTCAATCCTCGAAAAATAAAGTAAGACTGAATCGAGAGACTTGCGCGGCGGGCAGACGGACCTGAGGGGCCTGTGGGGCTTGGACTGGTAGTGAGGGGGCAGAGGCTGGTGAAGGGCACAGGTCCCCCTGGAATGCGATGTCGTCCAGGATGACGGCCCCGCCTTCGTTGCCCGCGAAGGAGAAGTCGAACTGGCGAGCCTCGATCACTATCTTCAGTCGATTATTGGTGCTGTCACTCTCTATCATTGGCATTCTGAAGAGAATGGGCGGCATACTTCAAAGGGTTTGTCGCGGGGTCCCGGCACTCTAACGCTGGCGGGTCCCGGGTCCCCCTTGGTGATGGGCGGGGAGCACTGGTCGAAGCGCTTGCCGGCGTTGGGTGATCGGGTGCAGACGCGAATCTGGGCCCGCGGAGTGGTCCAGTACCTGATTTGAACTCAGGATCAGATTGGGGATTGGTTGGAAAGTAAAAGATTGCCGAAATGAAATCTGCCCGTCGTTGCGCATGCAGGCTATGGGGTGGGAGACGAGGAGGGCTGAGTGGTCCGGCGGCAGTTTCTGGCCACTGCCCGTCAGAGCCCATTTGCCGCCTGCAAAGGGTCTTTATAGTTAGCTATGTATTTTTGTTTATTTTTGCTGCTGGAAGGGTAAAGCAGTCTTTTTTCGAAATTTATATGGCTAGCATTTTGAAAGCGAATGAAGACTTCCTTCCCCACTCAGTCGAAAAGAAGGCACAGGTGTATCCCAAAGGTAACATTGGCAGATTGCAATAATTCAATTTGTCAACGTTGTCTCTGGGATTCACCTAATACTTCGAACTGGCATAAATGTCTTCAAAATTTTTAATCCAGAAATTCATGCCAGTCCGAAGCATCAGGTCTATCCCAGAGGAAACGCTGACAAATTGAGTTTTTGCAATCTGCCAGTGTTGCCTCTACTTCAACCAATGTCGGCAATGATCGCTCAAAAGGTCAAAGATGGTACTCGGCTGAATGGTGGTGCCAAAGATGAGGTTCATTCGCGTGGCATCCAAATAGCCGCTGGCCCGAGTCCACTCCAGCTCGTCCTGCATGGCGTTGCCGGGGAAGCCCAGCTCATTCCTCCAAGCGCACTCTGCTCCCAGCTCCGCGCAGTACAGATCCCGTCCGCTGGTCAGCCCTCGCCCATTCACTTCTGAAGCACAGCTCAGAAGGCCTTTTTCTTGCCCTTCCATCTCCTCCGTCAGGAATAGAGAAAGATCAAAGAGAAGTGGATAGCTTACCGAATGGAATGAGCCCGTCGAATGTGGCAGTCCCGCCCAGAGCTGACAACAGAAACTGTAAGCTATGCTGGCAAAGACAAGTGTAGAAGCAAAGCTAGAAGAAAAGCACCGGAGATGCTGGAGGCGATGGTCTGAATGTCCGCGTTGGAGAGGGCGGTGGCAACGACGCTGGGCGGCTGGCTTGGACCAGGTCTGGCTTGGAAGGCCGCGGAGGTTCGTGAGGCTCCTGGCCTCGAGGCTCTCGAAGCGACCCCAGGCACCGAGGCCCGTCCGAGAGTGGCCGGTTGGGCGGGCAGGGGCCGGTTCTGCTTGTAGCAGGCCTCTACAAATGGCCTGCTTGAATTTCACCAGCTTTCCATCCTAGTAGCTCTCGAAGGAACCGACGGAGAAGACGGAGAGGAGGAGCAGGAGCAGGCTCATGGCGCGGAAACTGGTTTAGGGGAGTTGGTTTGTTGATTGGACGCCCAAAAGGGGTTGGGGGGCGTTGGAAGGAGTGAGCGAAGTCGGAAGGTTGAATCTGAAGAGGCTCTTGTGGCCCACCCGGCTGGGGAACAATCGGAGGCCTTGTCGCCTGACGTGCCTGCGCTGGCACTCCTTGGCATCCTTTTTTCCTCCCTCCACACCTCCCCCCTCTTGCGTCACTTCACTTTCACTCACTCTCTCCTTCCTCTCTTTCTGTCATCACCATGGGCCACACTGGCAGCAGATTGAATGGCCAAAATGAACAGAAAAACATCGGGAACAAAAACAGCCACCAGAAGAAAAGCTATCACTGCTTATAGCGTCCAGAAGACAGATGGTAGATGGCAGAAAGTGAGATGGGTGATGATGGCAAACCACTATCGAAATAAGAGGCATCACCATAGTCCACACTGCAGCAGATTGATTGGCCAAAATGAACAGAAAAACATCTGGAACAAAAGCAGCCACCAGAAGAAAAGCTATCACTGCTTATACCATCCAGAAGACAGAAGGTAGCTGACAGAGAAACAGAAAGACAGATGATGGCAAAAACACTATCGAAATAAGAGGCATAGTGGAGAGGCAACATTTGGATGCAGAAAAGCACGTGCTTCATTGATAGACAGCCATCCGTTTGCCTTTGACGTAGACGATCTTCCAATCGCCTCTCTTCTCCGGTGTTCCCTGGGCGCTTTTGGACGAACTGGCCTGCTCTTCCTCCACCACCGTCCCCAACTTCTCCTCAAATGCCATCTTTACTCCCAATCACCAACCTCAACTGGTGACCTTGATGAGGATGTGACTGAGACGACTGTACTGCTGCTGGCCATGCTCTGCAAGGTCGGGGCTTTTGCAAGGGGCTACCGTGAGTGGGGTGATTCATACATACCCTTTTTCAATCAACTGTAACTCAAGATCTATTAAATATATCTGGTACCATCGGCAGGCCAAATGTGCAACTCTTTTCTCCCAAAAAGTCGATTAGTCTGAGTTTAAAGTCAAGGAAATACATCTACTACTAGTGGAATCTGCTTCTAAGACAATTGCATTTTGTTTTAGCGCGCAGTCCAGTGGCTCTTTCCATTGCGCGCTAAACCAAAATGCAGGTGGCTCAGCAGATTCCACTAGTAGTAGATGTATTTCCTTGACTTTAAACTCAGACTAATCGACTTTTTGGGAGAAAAGAGTTGCACATTTGGCCTGCCGATGGTACCAGATATTTCTTCCACTTTTAATATAGTATAAAATGTATAAATAAAAATTTTATATTGTTGGTTATATATAGTTATATATTAAGATATTATTGGACCAAAAAAATAATTGATAAAAATAAACTTTTTTAAAATTATAACGAAAAGAAAAGACTCGAAAATCAGAAATACAATGCAAATTTTTTTGGCAAACTAACATATTTTTGTGAAATTTTCATGATTTATACTTAGGGCAATCGATTTTTGGGCGAAAAGAGCTTTAATTTTGGCCTGCCGATGGTACCAGTTGCTTTCTCAACTTAAAATTTCCAAAATAAAAATGATTGCCAGAGAAGGATTCGAACCTGGCAGTTTCATCCAGTTATCCGATCGCTTAGACCACTACACCACTGGTGCATATGGAACATTAATTTAACTGAAGACTTATAAATAAATAAATATCTGAGGCCCAGAAACCCGGGGAAGGGGGGTGTGGGTAAGAAATGAATACCTACACTCATTTCAAGAATAGATGCGGAGGAGAAGGAGAAGAAGAAGAAGGAGAAGGAGAAGGAGAAGGAGGAGTTCGGACAAATGGTTTTGAGTAGTTTTCTCTTGTGTTCCGTCGTTTTTGGGCATTTTCTCGCGAGTTTTGGTCAATTCGATGATGCTCTTTCCAATGCAAAAAGAATCAGAACGATTGGACGTTTCTGTGAAGCACAAAATCCTTATCAATTTTAAGATCTAGCAATAACCCCGAAAACGTACACCTGGGTCGAAAAGAGGGGCTGGGCGCTGACACTTCGCTGATGCTCCGTTCGCGCCAGCCCAATTATTGATGAAATTTTGTCAGAATATTTTTGCGCGGCCGAAGGCCGCCTGCCGCGGAGGGCAGGGCAGTCAGAGCTCCGGAGGCCGGAGGGCATGGGTGCGGAGGCCCCGGAGCGTAGCCTAGCATGCGAAGCATGCTAGGCGAAGCGTAGGGGCCGTAGCACCCGTGCCCGGAGGCCGGAGGAGCTCTGGCGCCCTGCCCGAAGCGGCGGGCGGCCAAGGCCAGCTTAAGCAGTTACCCCATTTTTGCGTCCGTCTGTCCGCATATATATATATATATATATGTGTCTTTCCGGGGCCGGGCCTCCGCGGTTTTTCAACGAAATTGGCTAATTTTTTGCATGAAGGTCCTTCTGGGTGGTATCTCCAGGCCATTTTTTGGGATGGGCGTAATTTTTTGAATTTCGCCCAAAACTCAATTTTTTGATGTTTCAAAGCACTAAATATCGTAAATCACTGGTTTTTCGATGAAATTAGCTGAAATTTCGCATGAAAGTCCGCCTTGGTGATGCCTTGGCCCCATTATTAGGGCTTGGAGAATTTTTTTGATTTTCACCCAAAACTCAATTTTTTGATGTTTCAAAATACGAAAATTCATAAATCACTGGTTTTCCAATGGAATTAGCTGATTTTTGGCAGATACGTCCGTCTAAGTAACATTTCAAAGCTGGCAAAAGGAATTTTTGAAAAATTTATTATTTCTTGATTTATAGTCAAAAAACCAAAATCTTGATGTTTCAAAAATTCAAACATCTATAAATCCCTAGTTTTCCAAAAAAATTAACTCAATTTTGGCAGTTAGGTTTGTTAAGGTGGTGTCTTGAAGCTGTTAAAAGGAATTTATGAAACAAATTTGTAATATTTCGCTTTGTGGCCAAAAACCTCAAATTTTGATGTTTAAAAAATTCGAACAAGCATATGTTTAAGGTTTTTGAATTAAACCAGCTGATTTTGACTAGAAGTGATTCTTATGCATGGATTATAACGTTGCTTACTTGGAACAAGGGCCGCGCATCTTGGCAATAGCCGAGAATACCTTGTCATTCAAAGATATTTAGTACATCTTGAGTTTCAGAGTTGCAGAAAAGAAAAGTTACAGAGATTGAAAAAGGTGTATGAATAAATCACCCCCCTCAGGGTAGTTTGAGTGGGATGATTGGAGTGAACGAGGGTGAAGTGAGGCAATGAGAAGGTCGCCTTTGTAGAGCACCTGGCGACCATCTTCCACCGGCTCCTCGTCGAACAGCGCCACGGCCTTGGCGGAGAGGCGATGCTTCTGTCAACCGCAAGCTCTTCTGCCTAACTTCTTTGAAGTCAATCGCAGAAACCTCAGAGCGCCAGCCGCCGGAACCGGAGGTGAGCAGGGTCTGGAAAGAAATTGGGCCAGAGTTGAATAACTGCATCCGATCCGTTTCTACCAACCTCGATGGAAAAGCCTGGCTCACTTTGTAAGCTAGGAAAGCTCCGTGGAGCGTGGCTGAATGGCCAATAGGCTTTTCAATCGAGGCAGAAGAAACGGATCAAATGCAGTTATTGAAAGCTGTTGACTCCACAAACTCCAGAGGTGAGAAAGGCAGAGAAAAAGCAACGATGATGTGCTTGGCGAGGTTGGGGAGGCTGGTGGGGGATGGGCGGAGGTTGAGGCTGAGGGGGATGGCCTGTCCGGAGCATTGGAGGAAGTGGTTGCGGTGCATGAAGCGTAGATGGCCGGCGCTCACGCTCAGCCGACCGCCGAAGTCCAACAGGAACACCTGAGACCGATTTTTCTTTTTTCTTAATTCTGTTATCCGAATTTTAATTTTATCCGAAAAGCGGCAACTTGCGCAGAGCATTTGCGGCTTATGAGATAAAACTGATACTAAACTGGAACACCGCTACTTAATCTTTGGTAAATGGTGAGTAAAGTGCTCTGAACTAAATGTGAAAACTGGTAGAGCTGGCTAGAACCTCGGCTTTGTTTCGTTCAGCATCGAAGCTGAGGAGGCGGGCACGACTCCAGGAGCAGCCTTCATTGACCATCACTATGGCCCCCGGCTCCAACTCCTCGCTTGGCACCATGTAAGCCGCTGTCTTTCCCCTCAAGGTCATTCGAAATCTGGCACCTTCTGGGCATTCTAGAGAAATGTGAGGACTAAATGTGAGAATGTCGCCTCGTCACTAAATGACTATAAATGTCACCTCTCAGTTCAACAATGCCCAATTTCTTTCAGCCCCATATTTAGCAGTCAGAGCAAAGTAGAAAGTGTCCAAAAAAGTGTCCAACTGCTGATGGGTGTAGAAATCCTGGGCCTGGAGACAGAGGCGGTCCAGAATGTGCTTGAAGATGCCGTCGGTACGCGTGAGCCAGAGTTTGATGCCTCCCTCCACCGCCTCCACGGCATGCACCTCCACCTCAGCAGCGTACCTGAAAACTAATCTATCACTCAAGCCACCCTCCAACAAATGCCCCACCTCTTTCCGTGCTCCGTAAAGCGAGTGTTGGGCGTCCGTGGCAGCCGTTCAGTCTAAATAGACAATTCATTCTTTCGAGAAGTTCATCAAAAAAGATGAATGAACCGCCAGCATGTCGCCAGCCGATTTGAGGTCCACGGTGTTTTTAGGCTGCCTGCCCTCCTTCGCCAGAATCTTCTCCAGACAGTCGTCCAGCTTCCGTCCCTAGCAACCAGAGGCCTGAATGATGTGGATGGGTGGGAAATTTAGAGCCAAGCCCGGCCATCTTTTACTCTAGCTACATTTACTATCGGTATTGTTTGAGTCCAGCTTTAAGGCTTGGCAAGCGAAGCCTACACAGTTTCTAGTATGCTGTACCTAAGCTTAAAGGCCTATTACGCGTAGAACCACCCCCACCGATTTGGCTCATATTTTAACCATGGGTAGGTATCCCCGAAGTAAGCTTGCAACCACCATTGGTTTGGCTTGGCACAAATCGGTTCTAGTGTTGAGAAATTTGTTTGGAAAGTTTGCTATGCTTAACCATTGGGAGCTTCCCAAAAAGCCAGTTTTTGGGCAAGTTTGTTAGGGAAATTTTATGGCGGGCACTGGCGGGCACCAGTGTGGCTCTGTTATGATAAAATACATCAATTAAGCCCAAGATAGATGGTCAAAACCGTCCGCGTCGTTCCGCGTGGCTCGAAAACCGACCAAAAAAATGCTCATTTTGGGGGTTTTTGAGGTTTTCCCTTAATTTTCATAATTTAGAATTTTTTCTGGCAATTGGGACATCAATTTTTGAAATCTACGCCCCCAAATTGACCCATAATCATAGCAAATACTCCATATTAAGTGTAAAAAAACTTCCGCTCTGCTCGGTAGAATAAGAAACAAAGTAAATTTGGCTATTAATTTGTTTCATTGACAAATTTTGTTAAGGAAATTTTATGGCGGGCACTGGCGGGCAGCAATGTGGCTCCGTTATGATAAAATACATCAATTAAGGCCAAGATAGATGGTCAAAACCGTCCGCGTCGTTCCGCGGGGCTCGAAAACCAACCAAAAAAATGCGCAGTTTCCTAGTATTTTTTACTTTCCAATTCTGCGCGACTATTCCTCAACTTTCGAAACGTGTGCTAGTTTCAATATCCTCAGCCATGCCACGGCAGCCAAAGTGCTTGATCTGCTCTGCAGAAATTTCTCCCAGCTTTACTGCTCACCCCCCTGACGCATTACCCACCATGTCTACTTTCAGCAGAAGATTTTGGATAAAACGGTTCTGCTTATGGTGCTAAATATGGAGGAGGAGTTCAAGCGCAAAAAACCCACTACTCAGCCCACTTCTAGACAATATCGCTATGCTGCCTACCGTTCTCTTACTTACTGGTTGTACGGAAAACTGGGCGGGGGTGAGAGAGTGGAAGTGTGCCTTTGCTGTATTGCTGCTATTCGCAATGCCTTCCCTGAGCCTTCCGGCTCTTACACCGGCTTCCAGCCTTACCAGGAGATGGACGCAGTCCCAGATCCCGTCTAATGCATCCCCATTTTGCCATTGCTTCATTTCATTGCTTGCTCTCATAATTATCCTTCATTTCATCAGACCTTTGATTTCTACCCACATTTCCCGTGTTTCAGCTATGTATAGTACATTACGATTAGGAAACATTTGATTTGATTCAAACTGAAGCCATTTCTAGGTATTAAAATTCCCATTTTCATGGGCCCATATCTCTGAACCCAAAGCCCTTCGAAGAAAACCTATTACTGTTGCACACTTACTCACTCAGTCCCAATAACATATCAATACAAAATGGAAATCGGAGGAGGTGGTTCTGCGCGTATTTGACCTTTAAGCTTGGATGCTTGGCTTGGCAGCCAGCTTGACAGCATGCATGCATGAATTGAGAACAAAAAATTCAAGACATTTGTTCAAATGTCAACAGCTCAGCTGCTAGCACCACAAAATGATTGATGTGGTTTGCGCGCGGTCATCAAAAGCTGAAATGAAGCAAAAGCAAGTACTAGGGAAGGAAGAAAATTGGGGTAACTGGGGGTTTTTTCATATGAAATATTTCTAACTACAATCGCTAAGCCTAAACCTAAGATTAAGACTAAGCGCTAAGTCTAAGACTAAGCCTGAAAGGGAATGGAAAGAAGAAGAAACATTTAAAATCGCGCGCAGTGTCCTGGCAATTAAAAAAATGACAAAATGTCCCCATTCAATGTTAATTTTGCTGATGAATTATGACGCAAATTGTAGCGCATGTGAAGTTTTCCAGGAGAGCTAATTCTACTTGCAGTTGCTTATCACACACCAAGCAACGGCAGAACTCATCCCTGCCCACACATTCACTGCGCTTTTATAACACTCGTCAAAAGCAATTTCCAAAGTTATTTTGCTTGAGCTAAACCTTCTACTGGCCCCAGAAACATTCTCCGTACAATTTAAAGGTGTCAAGGTGTGAAACGCAGAGACTTTCAATATAAGCTAGTGCAGAAATGTGGGTCATTCTATTCCTAATCCTCGTTTCTCTGGCTACCCCAATCCAAAGCGAAGGTTGTCAGCCTAAAAACTCATCCACGACGCATCCATTAAGATGTTCTAGGCTGTACATGCGGCCAGCAGGTTTTTGAGGTTCCTACAGGGCATATCTCGGGCATTTTCACTTCACCAGGTCAATTTTGAGTGGTATTTGGCCGATTTGAGATGTCAGCCGATTTAGGATACCCCGAGGGCTACTGCACCGTCATGACCTGTTTGTACATGATGCTGATGCTCCTCATCCTGATGCCCGCACAAGCGGGACTGCCTGCTCTATGAGCAACAGCCGGAAAGAAACCAACCAACCAACCAACCCGTGGCTGGTCTGACTACAAACAGGGCTTCGGCGTGCCTACAAAGGACACCAACTTCTGGTGGGGCCTGGAAAATATTCACCTCCTCACCGCCTACTGCGGCCAATCCCGCGCCCGCTTCCACATGGAGGACTGTCAGGACGGCAGCATTCTCTACGAGACCTACAGCACCTTTGTGGTGTTGCTCTTCGTTTTCAGTCTCTTTTCATTCACAATCTCTCAATTTCTTATTCCGATTCTAAACTCTTTAAAAAGTTTGTCTCTAGCTGTCGAATATGGTCGATATGGGTCACCCATTTGGCACTCATCGGATTGCATTTAGGTGAACAGTGAAAGCAGTAACTACGCCCTCCTTTACGGGGAACCTGCTGGCAATGCCACTGATGGACTACACTCAGCAAATGGCGTGCAGTTCTCTACAAAGGATGTTGACCATGACCATGCGGATATTTCCTGCTCTGTCCATTACTTTGGCTCAAGGTTAGTGCCATCAAACCGCAAAATCAACAGAAATCATTAGAACATTGAAGCGGTTGGTGGTTTTCTAGCGGCTGTGGTTATTCCAACCCCAATGGCGTTTACAAGACGGTGTGCAATGGTGATACAGATGGCATTGGTTGGTGGTCATGGAAATCTAGGTGGGGCTATGTGACCCGATTCTCTATTAAGCTCCATTGATGCTTATCTCGTTTTGGTAACATCAGCTTAAAGAACAAGCAATTTGGCAAATTAGCTCATGAAAGAAAGAAGGAAATGAGCCTGTTTCAAGCATAGATGTCCCTTCCCTAATAAAAAGAAACCCCCAATATTGCAAGAATTTTCAATCTAAATTGCAAGAAAAGGACGCAGCTGCAACGCTTGCTTTTCAGCTGGATAGCTAAGGCCATTGAATGGAGGACAGCAAAAGTCGAATGGAGCGAGCAAAAACAATGCAAGCATCACCGGCCAGTTTTTTCAGGTAGTTAAGCAGAGCTCTCCAGTTACTTACCGCATTGTTTCAAAATTAGCACTTTTTAAACGCACTCAGCGTCTCTATACTAACTCTATCTAAGCCTAATCCTAATCCTAAGCCTAAACCTAATCCTAAGCCTAAACCTAAGTCTAAGCCCAAACCTCAGTCTAAGCCTAAGCGTAAGCCTAGGTCTAAGCCAGGATTGGAAGCCCAGAATAAATGTCCCTATAGTAAAAATAGCCCCAATCCCTAATTGGATAATAATGTAAATAATGAATATAAGCGTGAAACATGATGACGCAGGGACTCGCGCCACTTCTCCTCCACTTCGATGTCGTCGAGCATGAGATCGGGCGGGGTGGAGTAGAAGCCGGAGCCGATGTCTTCCGGCAGCGGGCCTCGATACTTCTTCACCAGCTTTGACGGAATGCCTGACAAAGCACCCAATGACTGTAGAGGCATGATTTCATCCTATGCACGTATTGCTGAAATAGTTCACTCACTAACATAAGGCTAGAAGTGCCAACGGTTAGATAGGTTTATTGCCAACAGTGTTGATTAATATGGTATCGATAGATTTAGGCAGCCAAAACACTGAGCTATGAATGGAGTCATATTCCTCAGTTTGTTTTCAATTTGACAAAGAACTAGTTTTCTCTTTCAGTTTTAAAAATAATTTCCTGATTCTTTAAAAATTTGGTGATATTCTATTTTCAGTAAAGACCTGCTAAAACTTTGAGTCTCTTCAGTTTCTTCCAGCATTAAAAAAGTGGCAAACGATAGCGTTCCGGGATAACGTAGTCGGTGCATTCTGGGTCCTCAGCTTCCATCTCCACAAAGGTCGGATTGCCATTCTGCCACGGAAGCATTTTGCCTTCTCCTTCTTCTCGTCTGCACGCACCAGAGTGAGGAAAGAGCCCATGCAATTGTTGTTGGACATACTTTTGCGCGACCTAATATGTTTTCATTTTTTGCCCAAGCGCCCCTTCTACTGCCCCGCCAATCCCCCTTGGCCCAACTCCCACCGCATCAGCTCATACACCAGCAACTATTATCCGCTTTATTATCTGCTCAGCCAAGCCGCATGCAGCCACGTTTCAACAAAGAGAGAAAAGTGTGCTTGATTGTTGCAAAGATCATCAGTCTGCCAAATTATTTCCCTCAGCCAAGAAAACCAACCAATAGTAATTGGGCAACACCAAGCTGCTGCTTAAATAATGATAGCGAAGCTAGGTTCAAGTTCTAGCTAAACAATGAACATGAAAGGTTCAATTAATACCTGTAAAGCTCTCAACATGCCCATGCCCATGCTCCGATGCCAAAGTGCCCCTGGGCATACTGGTCCTGCTGCTGCTGCTGATAGTGCGGGAGCTGCGTCGCGCCGTGGCCATCCGCTACTCCATCGTTTCCGAGAATCTCCTCTCCGTCCGCAATCCCAATCGCCCACAACAGCAATAGTGCCTTAGCAATTCCTCAAAAATTGATATTTCATAATTTTCGTGTTTTAAGATCACAAAGAAACCCATCCGCTGGTGCTGGACCTCATGGAGCTGCTCCTCAGCGAGGCCGCCGGCAGCAACGTCTTCAGCCACCTCAGCAACGCCTCCAACGCCCTCGTCACCGCCAACTCCGCCACCAACGCCATTCTCTACGCCTGCGTTCCCACCTTTCACCTTTTCAACCCCTTCCTACTCCTCTGGATGACTGCCAGGTGGTGGGGGCGACGCTTTCGCGTGCTGAGGTGCTGAGTTCTGGGGTGGGTGCTGAGTTTGCTGGATCGGCGTGAGGCCGCGCAAATGACGGAGACCCAGGCCAGGCAAGCACCGGTGACCAGCTCAGCAGTCGCCTCTATACACCCAAGGTGAGCCCCAGCCTCATTCGCTCTGCTGGTAGGAGAGGAGGGCGAAAGAAGAGGCGGAAAAGAAGCTAAGGGGGAAGAAGAAGAAAGAGGGCAGGAGAAGAGTGGGGGAAGCAGTTGGGGCGGGCGCGATCAGTGGACGCGGAGGTCTCCCCAAAGTTGGCCACCGGGCGAAGAGAGTTGGGCAGGGCACCTAGCTGGCAGCCAAGGACTGGCGGTAGTCAGCCTCTCCAACCATCACGCCCCATCCCCATCACTACTTCTTCAACACTCCACCTCTTCTCCCACTGCTTCCATGTCATTGTCAGAGCTGGAATAGCTCTGGGCAGCCTGTTTGGCTTGTTTTTGCTTTTCATTTGTGACCTTTGCATTGTCATTTTGGAGGGATTTTGGATTTTGGAATTTTGGATTGTCATTTTGGAACACCGATTGGTTACGGAAAAATACACTGGAGAACTTAGTGATAGCAGTGTAAAAATTGGACCAATTGGTCAATTTCTTAAATTGGTTATCCAGCAAGCTCTATTGTTGACCAATTGCAACATTTGAAGGATTCAATTCGCTAGGCATATCTTTTGGCTTATTTTTTTGCGCTTGGCGTAATTTTTAGTTTTTCGCGGTTTATGCTTAATTTACTGAAAATTTAATTGCTAAAAATTTTGAAAATTTATAACTCATTAGTGTTTCAACAAAATGGCTCAAATTTTCTGAGAATATTTGTCATGCCCTCCAGAGTTACAAAGGTGGACTTTTCATCTTTTTTCTATACCTAAACCCAGGGATAAAGCAGAAGAGAATGAATGCAATCAATCGAGAGCGTTGCCCTGTGGCCGCAGTCGTCGCTGTCTCCAGATCCGCGCCTTTTGTTGGAGGTGAATCAGTTTCACCAGCATTGCCACCAGTCCTGCCAACCCTCTGCGATTTGTTAAATCTTGCAAGATGAAAGGAAAAAATGAAAGCTCACTGC
Source organism: Ptycholaimellus sp. GST1_10 (assembly GCA_030248095.1). NCBI lineage: Eukaryota > Metazoa > Nematoda > Chromadorea > Chromadorida > Chromadoridae > Ptycholaimellus > Ptycholaimellus sp. GST1_10. Next base: position 16,615 of record JASANA010004773.1, read on the forward strand.
TGCTCAACAACAAAGCGAAAGCACAGACATTTGCAAATGTGCGGGAAATTTATAGTGGAGTTTTGTCCAAAAATTAAAAATCTAAACTCCGTTAACTTTCGGAAAAGTTAGCTCATTATCTAGTCTTAGTCCCAACCTCCAAGCAGGAAGTGCAGTGGAGCCGGAAGGGCGAAGAAGAAGTAGAAGAAGAGGCCGAAGGCAGCCGCGTAGAAGGGCCGGCACAGGCCGTTGAACATCAACTCCTCCTCCTCCGCCCTCCCCGGCCGATGAAACATCAGCCACAGCGCCTCCCGCCAGCTGCTGCAAAGCTGGCCACCATCTGTCGGCACCTGCAACTAAGTGGGCTCTAACTACTGCCGGGGCAGGTCGTGGTAGTGGATGCCGAGGTAGCGAAGCGCGGACTGCTCCCAGGGGATGCTGAGATGGGCCACGATGCAGAGGATGGGCAGGGCTGGCAGGAGCAGGAAGAGAGGGGCCTGCAGTGGACGCGGGCTGAAGGCCAGCTGCCAGAGCAGGCTTCCCGCTTCCTGCGTCCCCAGTCCTAGCACCAGCCCCATCTGGAATAGGAGGGCCAACTGCTCAAGGATTTTAGCAGGTTTTTTAGAAGATTAAAAATTAGGCTGTCCTATGACAGAGCACAGAGTGTTGGAGAGAAGAAATCGATTCAGAGCCCTAATGTGGAGAGAGGATGTTGGGCAAACCAGAATAAAGCCGTAAAGGAAGTTGACGATGTAGAGGACGGCGGAGAATACGAGGAGGGAGTTGGCGTTGGCGATGAAGACCATCACTCGCCCCGCCCACTTCTCCACTGAGTCCAGCAGGAACGGAAGAGACCCCGGCGGAGGGCACTCGTAGAGGGGGAAGGCCACTTTGCACACTACGCAAGTCACCGGCTTCTTGGTATTCCCCTACAAAGAGGAGGGAGGCTTCTTCTCGAAACAGGACTGAGTGAAGGAGGGGAGGAATGAAGCAAAGTGACCTACCCGTTGCACGACATCGATCCAATCCTGGAGACATTTAGCGTGTACCCAGCGTCCACTGCCCTGCATTCATCGTCCTTTATACCAAGGCCTTGCAACAAAAAGACAGTTTCATTATCCAGAACCAAAAAGGCAGCCGAAGAGAGCAAAAATTCGAAAACAAGATAAAAATGGGAAATTGATGGTGGATCCAACCCTACACCGACAGGGAGCCATCCAGTCCTCCTCGTTCAGGTCCTCCTCGTCTTCCTCGGCCAGACAGAAGCGACACTGCCTCGCCTCCTCTGCCTCTTGCGTCAGCATGTCCTCCATGCTCGAACTCGATACTCGATTCATGCCTTTTCTCAAATCATACTTTCACTGCAGCATTTGCTTTTGCAGCAACGCTATCCTTCTTCTAAGCTAAAGTTGGTGAAACATTCAAGCTCGCCTGCGTTGGAACAAAACGGTCTGAGAGACTCAGGAAAAAGAGAAGACGCTTCTGGAACCTTGGAGCGTGGCAGGCCTCAGCAGGGCCCAGTGCAGTGAATATTGCGCGAGGGCAAATGGCCCGTTTGCGCGCCGCTGCAAGCAAAGACGAATGGAGGATTGAGCGTGTGGGAAGAAATTTGCTAATTTTTATATTTGGTGGATAAATTCAATTGTGCTTTTCAATTGTGCAACATTAAATTCATTTTTGTTCTGTTGCATTTGATATTGAGAAATGATTTCGTAAATGGCATCAAATATAACTGGCACAACGATTGATCAGTTGTTGACGATAAAACTATGCTCATGCACACAATATTACTGAAATTGTGAATCTTCGCTTCAGTGTCTTTTCTCTCTTAGCTGGTATCTTTATAGTGCTTGCAATCAAGTTAGCTTGGGCATCAAGGTAATGAAATTTATTTGATTCATCTTATCATGAAACTAGCTTGGGCTCTAAGGCGATAAAATTAATTTTGAAACTCTTATCATGAATTTATACTTACAAAATTTTGAACCTCTAAAGAGCTAAGAGAGCCCAGAAAATTTACACAATTGTAATTATGTAATTTTATGGCAGGTTAAAGTACACGTACAGCGTGAAAAACTTTAAATAATTCAAACAAAATGCAGTGGACGCGGAGGTCTCCTCAAAGTTGGCCACCGGGCTGTGTTTGCTAAGTCAGCGTGAGGCCGCACAGCGCCGGGGTGAACGGAGTGCTGGTTCTGCTCTCTCTTCGCCTTCTTGCCTTGTAGCTCCTTCTGGATCATCTAGATATTCTTAGCCATTAGGTGGTAGTACTCCTCCGCTCCTCTCATCTCCTCCAGTTCTTTTCTCTACCTCTCCACCCCTGCTCCACCCCTGCTCCACCCCTGCTCAGCCTTCTAAGCCCGGTGCAGCGGATGTGCTGAAAGAGATGGACATGGCGGTGCCGCCGAACCTCGTGGCGCCCTACGGCCCCCTCGGCGCCGGCCCCTCCGCCAACGGAGAGGAACAGAGCCAGGCTCAGCGCCACCACGAGGAGCGCATGATGCAGCGCATCGTGCAGGGCATGCACCAGAGGAGCCTCTTCACCGCACCCTCCCCAGCCCCCTCCAATCCCTCCAACCCCTCCATTCCCTCCTCCCAACCGCCCTCCCACCCCTCCCAGGCACCCAACAACCCCGTGCCATGGATACTCTTTGATGCGCTCTGATCGGGGATTTCAGCCATTTCGTTTCGCTAGGCGCTTCCTCTGCCCATTCCTTGGAAAATCTTTCTCCACTTTCGCCCAGCCCAGGATTGGCGGTGGCAGCATGTAGCTAGCTGAGCTGCTTAGGACTGCAGAAGACATTGCTCTACAAACAGCTCCAGAAATATTAGTACTCCTGCTGGTGATGAAAACTGAGCTTCCCCTATTTTTCTCTGCTCTCTTCCACTGCCTTGGGGGCCGGCGCTGCGTGGGTCATGGAAGCAACCTACCACTAAAACATTTCTATGCACTTTCATTCTTTCTCTCTGCTCTCTCTTCTTCCGCACTCTCCTTCAGCCTCATCTCCTCTCTAACCACTTGCTTGTAAATATTATCATCTGGACTTTTTTTCAGGATGATAAATATCTTGGTATATCTTATGACGAAAGAGACCTCGCATTGTTTGTTGGACATATTTTTGGGCGACGTACTTTGTTGTCAAGCCCACAAGGCCACAACATAAGAAATTAAACTATATTAGTTCATAAAAGTGCAAGAATGCAAAATATACGGATGGTACAGCAGTAAAAATCGAATACATTTAACTTTTGCACATTTCAGACCCTTTGTCCAGCACCCGAGATGGCACTATTGTGTTGCAATGATGCAATATAAATGCAATATATGAAACTCCCGAGAATCCAGACTCAAAAAAGCTGCAAAAATACACTAGCTAAAACAGGAAGCAAACTGCTAAAATATAGAATCACATTCATCATATTGTCTGTCCCAGTAGCGTGAGTTAAAGACCCAGGACTCTTCTTTGGCTATCAAAGGATGACGCTGTTGGTTGAACCAGTGCGGTCTCCAATCCAATCCCTTCTACAAGCATCAGCTCTGTGCTAGATTGGGATGCTGATTAAAAAAACAAGAACCTCTGCCCGTCGTTTCCTAACTTCCCGCTGCTTCTCCTCCAGGCGTTCTTTTTCCGAAGCTGCCATATCTAAGAAGAAGACGAAGGGTTGAAAGGAGAAAATGAAAATGGATATGGCCCAGACCCCAGTTGCCGTCCTCCATGGCGCGCAAGTCCGGGCGTAGGCGACAATCGGTTGGAGGCAGTCTTCCCCGATCCTCCTCTCGCAGATCGTTCAGCATCATGGCGAACAGCGTGAAGTTGTAGTACTCAAATCAGGCTTCCATCTTTAGCCCGCCAGTCTCACTTTCATTAACTTTGCGTCCCATTTTTGCAGTAAAAAATTTAAAAATTAGGAGAAAATTTCAAAAATACCTGTTTGTTTCAATTTCTTTCTGCATCTTGTTGAAAACATAAAAACACAACACTAACAAACACTCCAATTTCTAAAAATTATTTTAAAAAATTATTGAAATTATTAACAATTTCTCATTTCTCAACAAAAGTCTATTTTTAAAATTTTTGAATTAATATATTTATCAATAATTAATTTATTAATATTCTTAAAATTTATTATTGTTTTTTCTAAAAAAAGAACCGAAAGTCAAAGCCAAAAGCCCTCACCTTGGAAGAGTTGGGCGGCCTTGGCCGGGCGCGCCAGAGTATGGAGGAGCCGGTGAGGACGGGGAAGCCGTTGGCCTCGCCGGGGTTGACGGGGGCGGCGTCGGCGAGGCTGCTCTGGTGCTGCAGTCGATTGCGGTGCTCCCGATGCCGCTTGCCCCACTGGCCGAGGTGCTGCTCGAACACAGTCGGCTCCACCGCCGCCAGGAACTCCGTCCACAGGCCGTACAGCGAGCGCAGTGTCTTCTTTCGCTTGTCCACTATTTGACCCTGGTTGAAGAAATTTGTGATTTGATTTTGGACATTGTTTTGAATATTTGAAAATGAGAGCCAAATTAGCCTCAATTAGTTTCAACAATTTGAAAGAACTAGTATAACATGGGGTTCATTTGCACAAAGTGGCTGAACCCATGAGGTGAACTGCCGCCCCTTGTAGTATTGGCTAGCAAACTCTCTCTAATAGGTGGGTAGTGATCTTAATCCATAAATGATAAATACATAGGCCATCTATTGATTTGAAACAATAAGGCTACCCATGCAAATGATGTTTCTTGAAGAATGGGGTCTGGGAGTGAATCCTTAGTACTGCCCCCAGGCCAAGTCCTGGGCGGCAGTTCAAAAATTTGGTATGGATGTTAGTGGGGTAGGGTAGAAGACCAAAGATCCGCAAAAATTTGGAGAACTTTGCAAAGTTTTTCAGAAATTCGAAATTTTGGCACTGGAAAAAACAGAAAAGTTGCAGTTGTCACAGTTCCAGAAATTTTCGCCAAGGTCACATGAGATATGTTGGAGCGGCCAACATACCTTATATTTCCTGAAAAGATGAGCAAATTTGGTTGAAAAACCACAGAGGAATCTTTGCTGACATATATAGATATATAGATTCATGGCCCTTTTTGGGGTGAATCCTTAGTACTGCCCCCAGGCTAAGTCCTGGGCGGCAGTTCAAAAATTTTGATTTTTGAAGGAGATTTCGATTGTGGTTGAAAAATTTGGTTTGTCAGAGAAGAATTTGGCCGAATTAGCCTAATTTCGATTTAATAGGATTTAATTCGATTTTTTAAATTGAATGCAAAATTCTGATCTGGCTGACTAAGCATGTGATTCAGGAGGGTAGGGAGTAAGAGAGAAAAAACTATTACCTGCACGAGGTTAGAGACGTCTTTGCTGGAGAACCAGGAAGATGAAGGCTTGAAGTTGAGCTGAGCCTTGAGGCCGTGGCCGCCGTGGCAGACGATCTCCATCAGTCCCTGCTGCTCTATGTACATCTTCCCCATCACCAGGTTGTGCACGGAGCAGTTCACGTTGCTCCAGGTGTACGTCTCTCCGTGCCTATACTCTGCCTCTCTGGCCTTAGTGCAATCAAATGGGCGGACAGGAAACCTATGGAGGCTGAGGGAAAGAATGCCCTTCGGCTGTATCTCCACACTGGGCCCCCAGAATCGCAGTTTGGGATAGATGTCCCCGCTGAAGGTGTAGTGACCGGCGGCCTCCGCATGGAAGGCGGAGATGGGCGGGTGGTGCGAGACCTGTTCGCAGATCATCCGGAAGCCCAGGCTCTCCCTCCTGCAGCCTCATTTGTTTATTTATCAGAATTACACCATAATAGAGGCGGCAGCTATATGCTGATAAAGTACACTGCAAAAATAGTATTATAATATTCTCCAGAGGCGGACTCAAATATTAATAATCCCCTGGGACAGGACAATGGTGGTATTGTTATAAGATAGCAATCCCTGTCCTGTCCCGTGGAAGTATTAATATTTGAATCCCCCTCTGATCTAAGGGAGGGGGCAGAGGATGGGTTTTGC
>JASANA010004774.1:0-13439 GCA_030248095.1 Ptycholaimellus sp. GST1_10
CCCCCCTCCCCATGAAGGCTGATATGTTAGCTATGTGGTGTTTAGCAGCAGATGATTATTTACATTACTATCTCAGGCATCCTTAAGCATGCATTATTGCGCCCTTGACAGTGAGGTGGGCTGGGGCCCAAGGCACCAATCCCTCTCAGGGCAGGACAGGTCTTTCCTCCTTCACTTGACCGATGTGAGTTTGGGAGAGGCGTACGCGCACACTGGCCGGGGTTGGAAGTGCTAGTTCTGAAACCGGGGATGTAAGCGATCCTATCGCCAGGCAATCGTCATCTCATCCTGCCCCCAAAGAGCCGCCTCCGCCTCATCGCTTTTCAGTGAAAAGAGCAAATGGGACTCCTACAGAGCCCGAGTTCTCAGCCAGCCTAACCTTCTTCAGGGCCTCTGAAAGCTCCCTGGAACAGACCAACCATGGCTTTACAGCAGCTCTTTTAGAAGCGATGACTTACAATTAACTTTTAAATGTATGAATCCTAAGAAGAAACGATTATTATCTAAACAAGTATATGGCGCAAAGCGCAATAGGTGACCGCGGAGCGCTTACACCTTCACATGTAGCAAAATCCAAAAATTAAGGAAGATTTCTGTTGTGAAGGTGATTATTGCATGTCAAAAGGAAAAGTCTGTGGTTTCTCAACCATTTTCAAAAGTAAGCACAGATTTTGAATAGATATATCAGACTATGTATCAAAAAAAACAAAGTCTTCTGTTCAATTTTCAGCCGTTCAGCTGTTACTGGTTATTGATGCCATTCCTGTGCTTGAAAGTTTGGCCTCTAAAGTGTAAGTCTGTGGTTTCTCAACTTTTTTTGAAAGTAAGCACAAATTTCAAATAGCTATATATGACTTGTGAACAAAAAAACTCAAGTCCTCTGTTCAATTTTAGCCGTTCAGCTGTTACTGATTATTGATGCCATTGCCATGCGTGAACTATCAGTCAAGAGAATAAGACTGTCGTTATCTCAACCATTTTCAAAAGTCGAGGCACAGATTTGGAATCGCTATATATGACTTGTGAACAAAAAAACTCAAGTGTTCTGTGCAATTCTCAAGATTACAGGAGCTACAGCGCAATATTATATTGCAATTTTCAGAGCCTTTCTGCCAAAAAAGTAATGTTTCAAATGCTCGGAAACCGGTTCCACCCCTCCAGATCTTCCTAAAATAGTATTACCTTTCAGGAAAAAAAGTTTGTCAAGATCCGTTGAGAATTCGCCCATGGACAGCATTTCCAGATCCGGACATATATATTTTTTTCCTATGCTACACGACTCTGTCTTCACACTAAACTCATACGTCTAGATTTTGGCATCGTCGACTTGGGTAACGGAAAAGACAGCCGAGTACAATGGCTCACACATTCCACAATCATCCATATTGATTAACAAAATGACACTTAACTCCCACCTATACTAACATTCCATCTATATCATCCAACCAGTGGCAAAGGACTAGCATTTTTTGTGATCGGAAAATGATAGTCTCAGAGCTAGATAAGAACTGCTCCTCCTGTCAACTCAACCTATGGTAAAACCAGCAAGGACTGCGCCGTATAATGTTTTCAGTACCATTTGTATGGTTATGTGCCTCGCTTGCCATTGTGTTTTATGTCATAACACTTGTTGATTATAAGTGGTTATTGTGTAATTAGTGTTTAATGTTTATGTAAAAATAATACAAATACATGCATAAAACATATTTTATATAAATTACATTTAAATATTTCACAAGATTTAATTATTGTTTAAGGGTCTCCTGCAGTTCTTTGTAAGGCAATTCCGTGTGCGATGAGCAACATTCTAATATTTCCTTTACCTTTCTTAGCCTGGTTTCAGATTCAGGAATCAGTATTGATGTGGGCATGACCCATTTTAACCATGCCATTTCCACTGAAGGAAGTCCACTCCATGGAAGTTGTTTTTCGGAGGTTATGCATTTTAATGTTAGCAGCAATGCTGAATAAAAATTGTCTCTGGTGGTTATAATACCATTCATATTTGCAACTTTGAAGTGCATCAATTCTTCAGTATCTTTGTTGTAAATTAACTGATGTTTGTCTTTTACTGAATCGTATTTAATGACATTGGTGAAATCGTAAATTAGTAAAGTTTGTTTTTTTGGCTCCCAGCAAAATGAACTACAATCAAGGTTTTTTAATAAAAACCCAAATGAATTAAGTTCATTTAAACTCGCAAACATTTGACTAAGAATGTTTATGTGCTGTCCATTTGTGAAATCATGTTGTGTTAGAGGAGAAAATAATGGGCAAACAATCCATTTGCGTACACATTGATTTTGGTCAGTCCAATCACCAGAGTCAAGGCATTGAGGGAAACGTGAGTTCAAACCGTTTGCATTTGCTGATTTGATCAAGTTTATTCCTAGTTCCATTTGATTAAGCCAATCTAAATTTGAATAAGATAACCGCAACTCAGCTTCCATTATATTTCTGCCTTGACAATGCTCTTTAGTCACAAGAAAACTCCGCCAACCAGATTGCTCAGCCAAAAGACCCTTCAATTGCCAATTTCCAATTTTGAATTGAGTTGTTCCATTAAGTGCATCAGCAATAAATGACTGTGAGCTTAAACCATTGTAATTACCAATTAAAACTTGTTGCTCCATAGTAGGCAAAAATTGTTTTCTGATCTTGTTTCAATGCTATGAACATAATGAAGAACCTTGTTGACCGCGGAGCGGCCCGAAGGGCCGCTCCGAGGTATATAGAGGTTACTCAACTTTTGTCCTCATATATATATATATATGTATGTATATATATGTATCTGCAAGTGCTGGGCACGGGCGAATTCTCAACGGATCTGGACATACTTTTTTTTTCCTGAAAGCTATAATGTGCCGCTTGGATCCTGGGGGGGGTGGAGCTGGTGCCGGACCATTAGAAACATTACTTTCCTAGAGTAGGAAAAAGTTTTTCCCGAAAATTACCAATTTCCTCTGTAGCATCTGAACGGCTGAGAATTGCACACAAGACTTGTGTTTTTTTTATTCACAATTCATGTATGCTGGTTCTAAATCTGTGCTTACTTTTGAATTTGGTTGAGAAACCGCAGACTTTTCCTTTGAGTAAGAATTGTCATGTTGAATGGCTGAAAATTGCCCACAAGACTTGAGTTTTTTTGTTCACAATTTATAACTGCTGATTCTAAATATGTGTTTACTTTTGAATTTGGTTGAGAAACCACAGACTTTTCCTTTTGCTTAATTTTAGGATTTTGCTACATGTTAAGATGCTCCGCGGTCACCTATTGCGCTTTGCGCCATATACTTGTTTTTTTTTAAATTTTCATGTTTTTATTCTTTATTAACAGATTAAATTTCACAATTCCTGAACAGGGAGTTAGAGCTACAAGGCTTTCATTGGAGCCCGTTACAGCCTATTACAAACCAAAGAGCCATCAAAGACCTGTCAGATTTGCACAGACATCTTCTGGAATGCGCCCAGCTACTCTACTTTTGTGATAGGGTCTTATGATCAAGAAACCTCGTAAAGAAGTCTGTTGCAGCAGCGCTAAAAAGTTACGAAACTCTTGAACAGTGCAATACTGCAACAAAGCGTTCTTTGGAGATTTGTTACAGTCTATTACAAACAGTATGTAAGCTGCAAAATCTCAGCTGAATCAAGATAATTAAGTGCCGGAGTCTAATACTCTGTATTTGCTGTCAGAAGACCCAGCAGGTCCTTTTTTCAGATTCTGAAAGATTGAAGATGCCTGGAACATCAGACAGGTCAGAAAACCTATATCCCTGACTGAGGTCAAGGATGAAAGGCTGCTCCAGTACTTAAGACTCAAAATCTCAACAGAATTAAGATAAAGAAGTGCATAAGTGGTCTAGTACACTGTTTTTGGTGTCAGAGGACCCACCGGGTCTTTGTTATGAGATTCTGAAAGATTAAGAAGCCTAGATGCATGGAGAGTGGCCAATGAGGCCTTGTAGCGATCAAGTTTGGGGTTATGTTTCAGTATTTACAATTATCAACAGCAACAACGGCATAGAAAGTCAGAAGCCTTTTTGGGCATAAGCAGTTGTGGTAGTGCTGCTAAACTTGAGCTTAAGCTGAGCGGAGATCCTGACTTCTTACAGCTTCCTGCCTACGAATGCGTTCTCTTTGCCTATTTCTGCATAAATGTCTGGTGCTATTTAGTTTAGGCCTTGCCTTTGGCGGTAAGATTAGGAATAATCGCCATCGTTTCCATCCTTCAATCATCAAACCCTTTTAGAACAGCAACAAACATTCTCTGTCAGCAGCCATCAAGCGAATTCTGGTCATTCAAAGATATGGAGTACCACCATGATTGAGCGGTGTATCTTCAACGGGTTTGTCTTTGGCTTCTCCGGAACAATTCCCTGGCTACAAGGACACTTGGGCGGAGTTAAGCAGCGAGTGGATGGCAAAGCGCCCAGCCAAATTATTGTTTGAAAAGCTCTGGCTCTGGGAACAGGCGCTTGACGTCCTTGTGCAGTTGCTTAGTGATCCAGTCCTTTGCCGCCTCCTTGAGGTTAGGGAAGATGCTGTAGCGGAACTTGGGATGGAGGTAGGAGGCTACAGCTGAAAGAGGGTCGAAGTAGTCGTGGTTGGGGTCCAGAAACCTGCAAATAAACTATGACACAACTGGCACAAACAATTGCCAGATGCATACTCTGAGCAGCGCTTCTTCAGAGCTTTGACCAGAGCGTTGCTGAAGTCCACGACTTGGTGACTCAGCTCCCCTTGGCTGGCGAAGTTGCTGCAGGCGCAGAGAAGCTGAAGGGTGTCATGGATGACGCTGGGCAAGGCTGCTCCTTGCTCGTGCTTGAGACGGACGTCGTTGAAGAGTGTGAAGATCTTGACCAGCCCTTCGCATGCAGTCGTCCAGCATGATCAGCGGAGCTTTCGGATGGCTTGGCGCAGGGGCTCGCGGTTGTAGAGCAATGCATTGAGCATCTCCAGATCGCCATACCAACGCACCTCCAGTCGCAGCTTGTATGCGCATCCTCCCTCCCGAAGAATGTACTGCTCGGCTGCAATGTTCCATCATACATGGACACAATGAAACAGTGACACAACACAAATGACCTTTTTGCGTGCGGAACTGGGCCACAAACGCGGAGCATTTGGTGAAGAGCTGGTTGACTGGCACGCACTCAGAGATGGCATTGCCTACAACGAGATGCAGTCAGTGGAGGATGCAGTGGAAGCGACGGACGCCTTCCCATTGACGCTCCAGCGTCTGGACTACCAGCTCGTAGATTGGTAGATTGTGCTGGTCAGCGTCGATGGAGCCGTAGGATGTTGCTACGAAGTTGGGCACCTCATTGTCCTCGTCCGTTTCCTCCTCCAGGCCGAGCGTGTCTAGGGCCAGCTGTTGTAGGTAGGCTTCGGATTCCACAGGCTCCCGCTTTGGATGTTGCTCCGGCTGCAGCTTCTGCTTCAACAAAGTGCTGGGCATGAAGACGAGGCTCTCTGGCTCCGGCCAACCCTCTGCCTCCTCCCCAGGGACCTGCAATGTAAACACAATTACAAAAATCAATGCATCTTTGTTTCAGTGAAAGGTAGAACTTCTCGGACATCTTAGGAGTCGTCCTCTGCCAGACGCCTTGCGAGTAGACGATCTTGGAGCTCCTTCTCCACGCTGAGGAACTGAGTGGCGAGCTCGATGTGGAAGCCTCAGCTGAGATTGGATGTGCCATCGGAGACGACATACCAGAGCTGATGCTTGCTGAGCACCATCTCGTCCACCCAAAGCTCCGGCAAGAGATGCATGGGCACTTCAGCCGAGCATCTAGGAGGGCAGGGCTTAGGAGGTAGACCCAGTAGCTTCGGTGCACCCTCCTTCTTGTCGTAGTACCAGACAAGGCAGCCACGCTAGCTCTTGCCTGTCCTTAACACAATTCATTTGTTTCATTGTTTGCACAATGGTATTAATGCCATTAGGTAGCCATACAATTTGTATTTCTTGATGAGATTGTCGATTTCCATGTCTAGTAAATGTGTGTTGCTGGTTGCTGTAGTATTTTAAAAAGTCTTAATTTAAAAGCAGTGCCATAATAGAATATCAAAATGTTACAGAAAAAAGTCAACAAAATACATGCAGTTCCAAAGTGAACAACTGACCAGATTGCAAAAGGGCACCACATTAAATAACAATTGTTCAACCATCACGCATACAACTCAATTATCAGACAGATGGATTATTGTAATTGGTGATTACAAAAAATGCCTAAGCTGACCAACAAGTCAATATCTTCTGCCCACAGTATGCACTACATGAGAGCAGTCTTTGCAGCAGGTCTGCCCACAACATACACTACGTGAGAGCAGTCTTTGCAGCTGAGATTCCCACAAAATGCACTACGTGAAATCAGACATTGCATCATCTATGCCCAAAACATGCACTACGTGAGAACAGTCCTTGCATCAGCTATGCCCACAACATGCACTATGTGAGAGCAGACTTTGCAGCAGCTGTGCCCACAAAATACACTACGAGAGAGCAGTCTTTGCAGCAGCTCTGCCCACAACATGCACTACCTGAGAGCAGACATTGCATCATCTGTGCCCAAAACATGCACTACGTGAGAACAGTCCTTGCATCAGCTCTGCCCACAACATGTACTACGTGAGAGCAGACTTTGCAGCAGCTGTGTCCACAACATGCACTACGTGATAGCAGTCTTTGCAGCTGAGATGCCCACAACATGCACTTCGTGAAAGAAGCCTTTGCAGCAGCTCTGCCCACAACAGGCACTACGTGAGAGCTGTATTTGCAGCAGCTGTGCCCACAACATGCACTTCGTAAGAGCATTCTTTTCAGCATCTCTGCCAACAACATGCACTATGTGAGAGCAGTTTTTGTAGCAGCTCTGCCCACAGTATGCACTACGTGAGAGCAGTCTTGGCAGCAGGTCTGCCCACAACATACACTACGTGAGAGCAGTCTTTGCAGCTGAGATTCCCACACCATGCGCTACGTGAAAGCAGACATTGCATCATCTGTGCCCAAAACATGCACTACGTGAAAACAGTCTTTACATCAGCTCTGCCCACAACATGCACTACGTGAGAGCAGACTTTGCAGCAGCTGTGCCCACAACATACACTACGTGATAGCAGTCTTTGCAGCTGAGATGCCCACAACATGCACTACTTGAGAGCAGTCTTTGCAGCAGCTCTGCCCACACTATGCACTACGTTAGAACAGTCTTTGCAGCATTTCTGCCCACAACATGCACTACGTAAGCGCAATCTTTGTAGCAGGTCTGCCCACAAAATACACTATGTGAGAGCAGTCTTTGCTGCTGAGATACCCAAAACATGCACTACGTGAGGACAGTCTTTGCAGCAGCTCTGCCCACAACATGCACTACGTGAGAGCAGACTTTGCAGCAGCTGTGTCCACAACATGCAATACGTGATAGCAGGCTTTGCAGCTGAGGACCAGCAGGAGGAGTTTCCAGCAGCAACGGTTGGTTAGACCCAGCCAGAATATGACACTCTTGAGCCATACCAAGTCAATTGTCTGGTCACGATGAGAGAATGTCAAAAAATGAAAATATCAGGACTTTTTAGGTTCTGGAAGCATATATTACCGCTCCTTCGCAAAGGATGAGTTGTTGAATAGTTGAACGATTGTTGGCTGCAGTAAGGGCACTCCGTTTGGAAGCATTCAGGGAAAACCCGAAACTTAGCCCAAAGCAGAGCATCTTGCAATTTTTCTTCCTATTAGACTTGTCGCACCATCCCAGCTAAGAAATCACCATAAGCTCTTTTGCAGAAGGATGTATGTAGGTTGAGCGGAAATGGGGTTGTGCTCACAATATAAATAATACTTCCATGAGGAGCATCAGAGGAGTAGGAACAGCAGGTGAGAGGATGTTGTACAAGCAGAGGCATAAATTTCTGTCAGAGCAGATTCCATGATTGATTTGAAGTCTGGACTGGGCAGTTCCCCCCATTGTTCATAGCCGCATGATTTTCCGTAGTTGAATGAACTTAAGTTCAACTGCTTGATATAATAATCAGAGGTTTGAAATTGGTGCTCTTCTTAATGATGGACAGCCCCCCCTCCCCATGAAGGCTGATATGTTGGCTATGTGGTGTTTAGCAGCAGATGATTCTTTACATTACTATCTCAGGCGTCCTTCAGCATGCATTCTTGCGCCCTTGACAGTGAGGTGGGCTGGGGCCCAAGGCACCAATCCCTCTCAGGGCAGGACAGGTCTTTCCTCCTTCACTTGACCAATGAGTTTGGGAGAGGCGTACACGCACACTGGCCGGGGTCGGAAGTGCTAGTTCTGAAACCGGGGATGTTAGCTGTACTATCACCAGGCAATCGTCATCTCATCCTGCCCCAAAGAGCCACCTCCGCCTCATCGCTTTTCAGTGGTAATATTTTTGAAATGTCTTATTTGACAATTAAATGCACTTCCATTATTGACCAAACACTTACACTATTGTATGCCCCTATAAAACTGAACCAATCATATTGTTAAATTAAATTTCGATTAATAAACAGTTTTAATTTCGCAATGTGAAGCTTCTACATGACAGCCACAACTGCAACAAGTTTTCAATCTGGGACAGATACAAAAACAACACATGGAAGGAACACTTAAAAGTGGTTGATTCCTTTCGACCTATGACCTTATTCACTTAGTGAGAGTAAAACAACTCAGTAGAACAGTGGCTACCTTCTCACAATGAGAAAATTGGCAACACAAATGCCGAAGCTGACCTCATAAGACCACTAAATTCCGCTTAACCCTGACGCTTACTGAATATGAGCGGTATGTGCTATGGATGTTTAGACAAATCAGTCAATCCCATTAGTAGTTGATCCAATGCCGGTTTTGTCAATCCAAGTAAAAACTGTAGTTCAAAACATTATTCAAAGCTTTTGTCAGTATGACTATTGACCAGGGATACAGATATCAATGAAGTTTGCCGTAATTGATTTAATGATTGACACATAGAACAGCAAAGACCTTAACACATTTATTCCTTATTCTACTATGCAGAAACATGTTCATGATCATATTATTTATGTTGCAAATATTCATGTAACCAATAGCTCTCTTGAATACCCCTCATTACGTGCCATCATAAGTTTGCAAACTCGTCAATTACAAACATATATCATGGAGTCTAAAAACAACTGAAGAACAAACGGATGAAAATGTAAATCTCAACCTGGCCAATCAATCTGCACGTCGTAAAATTATAACATATGATGCGCCTTCAGAACGGCGTACCGGGTACGGCGCGCAAATTATGACAATTATGTATCTAGCCCAGAATAAGATACATGCTTGGAATGTATATGTAGTATATAGCGCAGAGCTACTAACCCTCATATATGTTTACTGTTTGTAATACTATTCATGAAAGTTTGCACCTCAAACTGGTAAGTCTGTGGTTTCTTAAGCAATTTCAAAATTTGGAACCGGCATATATGACTTTTGAACTAAAAACGTGAGGGCTTGCTTTTAATTCTCAACAGTTCAGCAGCCACAGCTTACTGTTCATATTCACATGCGTGAAAGTTTGTCTTTCAAAAGGGCAAGTTGTTGGTTTCTCAAACAATTTCAAAAGTTAGCACAGATTTAGAATCGACATATATGATTTGTGGATTAATAAGCCCTGATTTCTGCGAAAATCATGAGAGTACAGGAATTACAGTGAGAAAACGGTGTTTTGCAATTTAATGCATTTCTACCCAAAAAGTGATGTTTCAAAAGTTCCGGTGTTGAGGTCGGATGCACCGCGGGGGCGGGCGCACCTATATTTTAGGTTCAAAACAGGACACACCTATATTTCGGAGATTTGATCTCATTCCACACACATACCTCTGGCATGCATTTGACGGCTGATCTAGAAAGATCTGATCGTGTTGAATCCGATGGTCTGCTCAGTTTAGTAGTTTTATCAACAAAATCTTGCGCAATTGCGTCGTAAAAAAAAGTTTTCAAAATTAAAGGATCGGACACAAGCAAAACAAATTCCTTCCCGAAACCTGAGTCTCCTGGGTTGTCTGCAATGGATTTGTGATATCTAACTGCTGTTCTAGGTGTAGAAATTCATGATAAAGCCGATAGTGTTTCAGTGCTCAGTGTTTCAATTTTGTCAACAAAACGAGGTCTGGTGGGACCTCTCAAGGCCTTGACTAGGTCTGGCAGGATCTCAAAATGCCTTGGCGATATCTGGTGGGGTCTCCCAAGACCTTGGCGAGGTCTGGTGGGGTCTCCTAAGGCCTTGGCGAGGCTACCACAGCCTTAGCGATGTCTGGCGATAACTCCCACGGCCATTGCGAGATCTGATGAGACCTTTCAAGGCCTTGGCGAGGTCTGATGGGACCTCTCAAGGTCTTGTCGAGGTCTAGTGGGATCCCTCATAGCCTTGTCGAGTTCTAGTGGAATCCCTCAAAGCCTTGGCGAGGCCTGGTGGCGACTACCACGGCCCTGGCGATGTCTGGCGAGATCTCCCACGGCCATGGTGAGGTCTGGTGGGACCTCTCAAGGCCTTGGCGATGTCTGTTGGGATCTCCCAAGGCCTTGACGACGTCTGGCAGGATCTCAAAATGCCTTGGCGATGTCTGGTGGGTTCTCTCAAGACATTGGCGAGGTCTGGTGGGGTCTCCTAATGCCTTGGCGAGGCAACCACAGCCTTAACGATGTCTGACGAGATTTCCCACGGCCATTGCGAGGTCTGGTGGGATCTATCTAGACCTTGGCGAGGTCTGGTGGGACATCCCAAGGCCTTGGCGAGCTCTGGCAGGATCTCAAAATGCCTTGGCGAGGTCTGATGGGGTCTACCAAGGCCTTGGCGATGTCTAGCGGGATCACCCAATGCCATGTCAATGTCTGATGGGATCTCCCAAGGCCTTGTCGAGGTCTGATGGGATCCCCCCAAACCTTGATGAGGCGAGGCCTGATGGGGACTCCCACGGACTTGGCGATGTCTGGCGAGATATCCCACGGCCATGTTGAGGTCTGTCTGACCTATCAAGGCCTTGATGAAGTCTGGTGGGGTCTCCCAAGGCCTTGACGAAATCTGGCAGGATCTAAAAAAACGCCTTGACGAGGGGTCTCTCAAGGCATTTGTGACTATTGTGAGGCTACCACGGCCTTGACGATGTCTGGCAAGATCTCCTACGGCCATGGCAAAGTCTGGTGGGACCTCTCAAGGCCTTGGCGAGGTCTGGTGGGATCCCCCAAAGCCTTGGCGAGGCCCGATGGCGACTATCAAGGCCTTGGCGATGTCTGGCGAGATCTCCCACGGCCATGGTGAGGTCTGGTGGGACCTCTCAAGGCCTTGGCGAAATCTGGTGGGGTCTCCCAAGGCCTTGCCGAGGTCTGGCAGGCTCTAAAAAATGCCTTGGCGAGGGGTCTCCCAAGGCATTGGCGAGGCTAACACGGCCTTTGCGATGTCTGGCGAGATCTCCCACGGCCATGGCAAAGTCTGGTGTGACCTCTCAAGGCCTTGGCGAGGTCTGGTGGGACCTCTCAATGCCTTGGCTAGGTCTGGCAGGATCTAAAAATGCCTTGGCAAGGTCTGGTGGGACCTCCCAAGGGCTTGTCGACGTCTGGTAAGATCCCCCAAAGCCTTGGCGAGGCCTGGTGTGGACTACCACGGCCTTGGCAGTGTCTGGCGACATCTCCCTCGGCTTTGGTGAGGTCTGGTGGGACATCTCAAGACCTTGGCAAGGTCTGTGCCCGTTCAAGCCTGAAGCTTAGCTGATTCGGACTTAAAGAAGTCTGATGGTGAAAAATCTGTCAAATCAGATTTATTCATTCCATCAAATGTCCAGCAACCGTCCATAGCATTCTATACATTGTTCCGAATTTGTTTTGCAGTCTCGCGACTCCATGACAGAGCACACGTTTGAGCACAGTCATGATGCTCATTAAATTATCATTCACCTTTGTTTCCAATGTACACCAAAGGGAATGCATTCCCTGAGCATCAAGGAAAATACATTTGTATTCGAGGTCATGCGGAACAGTGTTGTCAAGATTTCTTTGACATACTTCAATTCTGTACATTATTTTTTGAAGTCGAGTTAATCTAGTACGATGTCCGGGGAATTGAAATGGTGCAACAGCGCCATCATTAAGTCCTTCGTTTAATGTTTGCTCCACATAGTAACTAAGCTCCGGCTCAGGGTCCTTCACTTCACCATGAGCATAGCTCACAGGATTTATTTCTCCGACTTCCATGGTAGCTTTTTCATTTGCTCCGCTAGACTTGGTTTCTTAGCAGGAGCCCTCTTCTTGGCCACAGGCTTTGTTTTTTCTGCACTAGCCTTTCGCTTCCGTTAGGATTTCCCTGCTTCCTCTGTTTTGACCGGTGGTTGGTAGTGAATAGTCAAGGTCTGCAGGGATAATATCTGGTCGAGTTGAGAACACCACTAAGAATATTTGACAAAATGATTTCCTTATATATATTTTTAGCATAGGATTTGTTTTTACATAAAACCATACTGTAGACTGGGGTTGTGTATGTTTGACTGTAGTCTCATAATGTATAGGGTTTGAGGGCCAGTATCTATCATAAGATAGCGATTTTCAAATTCAGGATTTTCCTGTACTTTTCTAAACGCAAATAGGAGTCAATCTTTCATCCCCAACTGAGAACCAAGTGTTCTAAGTTGAGACTCTAGTCATAAAGGTTTTAGAAAAAAATGGGCTGACACTTGGAGCCCCCCCCCCCCCAAAAAGGTTTCCCCCCCCCCCCCCCCAAGTTTCACCCCCCCATGACTTTCACCCCCCCCCCCTCATGTAGATGGTTAAATACCTACTTTTTTGAGTCCAGCTTTAAGGCTTCGCAAGCGAAGCCTACGCAGTTGCTAGTCTAGTTTTCATTCAGCTTTAAGGCTTCGCTTGCGAAGCCGACGCAATTGCCACTATATATTGGTTTGACTAAGCCTAAGCCTTTTTAGAATCAGTATAGGCTTAGGTATACTGATTCTAAAAAAAGGATTAGGCTTAGTCAAACGAATTTGTATAGTGGCAATTGCATAGGCTTCGCTTGCGAAGCCTTAAAGCTGAATGCAAACTAGACTAGCCACTGCGTAGGCTTCGCAAGCGAAGCCTTAAAGCTGGACTCAAAAAAAGTAGGTATTTAATCATCTACATGAAAATTCCGTAAGTTTAAATTTCGAGATATGTACAGATAAGCATTTTGAGCAAATAAGATTTTTTAATATATACCCTTGGGGGGGGGGGGGTGAAACCTTTGGGGGGGGGGGGGTGAAATTCTTGGGGGAGGGGTGAAAGTCATGGGGGGGGGTGACACCTTTGGGGGGGGGGGCTCAGGGAGTCAGCCGAAAAAAGAACCATCGTGCATATTTACAAATTTTTCTTGATTCAGGGCTCTTATTAAACAATGAATGACATATAATCCATAGACTAATGTTCTTCTGACAACCATTA
>JASANA010004775.1:0-49719 GCA_030248095.1 Ptycholaimellus sp. GST1_10
CAAATGGCTACGAATATTCAAAGCGTGGAGGCATTCGCCAAATGATTGAACGCAGGCATTCCTTGGCCTGGCACTCCTTGGCAAAGAAAAGGGACGACTGGTGATTTGATTTCCGAAAAGGAGCCAGATGATGAAAGGGGGTTGGCCTATAAAATGGTGGCTGGGGGCTAGCTGATGGTGGGAAGGGAATGGCGGTGGGGCTTGGGAGCCTCCTTGAGGCAGTGGTAGAGGCGGAGGACGAGACGAAGGGCGGCGGCCTCCAAGGCGGCGACCAGGAGGAACACCGCCAGCGCCACCAGACAGGAGACGCCCGACCACAGCTTTCTCCTCCTCCCAGCCCCAGGGCCCCTCACCGCCGTCGCCTTTAACCCGCCGAATCATATAATTCGAAACTAGCATGCTCCCTAAGCCTCATGCAAGCAATCGCATGGATAATTTTGAATTGCGAAAGGCAAGGTGACAGATGAGTATGTAAAGGTGAGTGAATTGTTTTGAATGAGCAATTCTGGGCAATGCATGAAAAGCAAGGGAAAAAGCATGGAGGAACTGGAGGCTGTGATGGTTGCGTAGGAGCACTGGTAGGGGGCAGTGGTAGTGTATCAATCGTCATCCTCCGGTGCCCAAGTCCCATTGTAATCCTCGTAGTACTCATCCGGATACAAGTATTCCCCGCTGGCGAAAGTTGATGTCAGCAGGGGCTCAGTGGTTACGTTCTCCATCCCTGCAAGTTTTTCCTATCGATTGCTGCATTTTAAAGTGAAGTAGACTATGAGGTCATTGAACAAACAATGCAACATTTTAAATTCAACTAAGCCTACGTTTTTGCATGAATTGGAAAAAGAGGAACTGGATACATAGATCTAGTTGCGGTGGGGGCGTTTCCAGGGAGTCTCCGAAAGGGATTGCCTGGATAATCCCTTTCTTGTGGCACTATAAGTGGGGAAGCCTGCGTGCTGCTCTTTTCATTTTCGACTGCAACCAAATTAAATTTCAAACCCTAACAAGGTATTCTCGGCTGTTGCAGAGATGCGCGGCCTTTGTTCCAGATAATAAGCTAAGCAATTCCTTTTAACTGCTTTAAGATACTGCCGCAGCAAATGTATCTGCCAAATATAAGCTGAGTTTTTTGAAAAACCAGTAATTTACGGATGTTCGAAATTTTGAAACATCAAGATTTTAGGTTCTTGACTATAAATCAAGAAATAATAAATGTGTCGAAATAAATGTTCAATATATCACCATAAGAGACGTACATGCCAAAATTCAACTGATTTCATTGAAAAACCATCAATTTATGGATGTTCAAATTTTTGAAACATCGAGAATTTAGGTTTTTGGCCATAAACTGAGAAATAACAAATATTTCGGAAATTCCTTTTGCCAGCTTCAAGATACCATTTCGACGGACGTACCTGCCAAAAACCAGCCAATTTCGTTGAAAAACCAGTGATTTATGAATTTTCGTACTTTGAAACATCAAAAAATTGAGTTTTGGGCAAAAATCGAAAAATTACGTCAAGCCCAAAAAATGGTCCCGAGGCACCGCCTAGACGGACCTTCATGCAAAAAATCAGCCATTTTCGTTGAAAAACCAGTGATTTATGAATTTTAGTAGTTTGAAACATCAAAAACTTGAGTTTTGGACGAAAATCGAAAAATTACGCCAAGCCCAAAAAATGGCCTGGAGATACCACCTAGGCGGACTTTCATGCAAAAAATCAGCCAATTTCGTTGAAAAACCGCGGAGGCCCGGCCCTGGACAGACATATATATATATATATATGCGGACAGACGGACGCAAAAATGGGGTAACTGGTTAAGCTGGCCTTGGCCGCCCGCCGCTTCGGGCAGGGCGCGGAGCTCCTCCGGCCTCCGGGCACGGGTGCTACGGCCCCTACGCTTCGCCTAGCATGCTTCGCATGCTAGGCTACGCTCGCCGGGGCCTCCGCACCCATGCCCTCCGCCTCCGGAGCTCTGACTGCCCTGCCCTCCGCGGCAGGCGGCCTTCGGCACACCGAAATAAGCGAAACTGATCAAAATAGAAATGAAGCGAAAAAGGGCTACGGGAAGTGGGAAAGCTGAAGTTCCTCGTGCTCCGTCTCCTCCCCGAAAGGATCGTCCGGTGAGCCAGCGATGGATAGGAGTGGCAGTTCCTTCTTTGATGATGGCGTTGTTGTGCCAGTCCCACTGTCTTGAAGGCGGGCCACTGAAAAACGACACTTCAATTGCCTTTCAGGCTTCCCTCCAGGTCACCAACAGAACTCAACTTTATGCTGTATCATAGTGGGCATAACTGTATCATCACGTTGTATGTTTCATTGTTGCTCGCCATGGATGGGATGGAAAGCAGGTGATCTAACAGTAGTATTCAGTGGTGATCTAATAGTTCCTAGCAAATAGCAAGACTTCAAAGCAAAGTAAACGAACCTGAACCAGAGATTGAGTGAGCAAAGAGCCTTTTCTAAGCCCAAAATCTTACTTATAGCAACTGTTTGCTTCTAGAAGAAAATGCCAACATATGCCGGGCAGAAGGCCAGGTAGCGGTGGAGACGTGGAGTTGGGAGTAGGAGTAGACTGGGTGGTGGGTAGAAGGGGAAATGTATAGTTGTCGTCGTAGTAGATAGGGCCGTAATCGTAGAGCTCCTCTTCCTCCCGTTTCACGCCTGACATTTGTACTTTCCCAGCAATTCTTCTTGATTATAGGGAGGAAGCCATAACATAATACATCGATCAAAAACATTTTGATCCATCGATATGAAACGAAAACATGAGATTGACAGCTAAATTGGATGAACTTACGCGATGGAAGAGTAGTAAGAAGCGTTGTGGACGTCAGGTTTGAAGCTGCGGTGGGGTTGGCCTGACTGCTTGGCGATTTATCTTCCAAGCAAATGGGTAAGCTCGATTGGGCACCATTTGTTGAAGCTTACCATGAAAATGGTGTCCGGTCGCTAGGCGGTAGACTGCATAGGCGCTCAGACCCAGCATTAGCAGGACGCAAAACACCTGAACAATTGATTGACCATTTTCTCGTCCTCATTGGAATCAATTTATTGTGAAATATTCCAGGTAAATGGGGTGCAGTCTTATAAAGAAACGCAAAGGTTTCGAGCAAACTATTGGTTGGCTTAGGGCAATGCTTGATTGAGAAGATGTGAGAAGGCTGCTGTGAGAAAGTATTCGAACCTGTGTAAGAAGGTGCGGTAGGACGAGGCGATGGCTCCTGGAGTCGATGGCTTGTAGGAGGCAGATGACAGCGAGCATGGCTGCAGCCAGGAGACCCACCGAAATGCCAAGCATCACCGGGGACTTTGGGCACCGCTTCAGCTCCTCCAGTGAACTGCTCACACAATTTGGGTCCCCGATGCCCAGCGATCTATTGCGAGCATCCAGGTCCCACCAAGGTGCCAGGAATGGCTGCAGCCACCTACAAACAGAAAGCCTAGGCATTCACTTCAAAATACACTCCTTCAGGTTACCATGACGCAATGATTCTTCCAATTTAGTCGAGAAAAAGGGAAAGTTCTAGCCAGCTGCGAGAAGGGATAACCAGGCGAGCTTTGGATCTCGTGTGTAGATGATGATGGAGGTCATCATTTGGTATGAGAGCGCCATGAGCTCCAGGATGGCGAGGGTGATTACGGCACCCTTTAGGCCGCAGCAGCCAAAGCCCCTTTGACCCTCCAAAGGGTCCACTGCTGTCGCCTGAGACACTCGAGTCGATTGCTCCTCCCATTTGCGGTAGGTGCAGTGGTAATTCTGTCCTGTATTTACGAGTAATATTACGACCATTCGACAACTGAGCAAATTTCATGATGTTTGTTTTTTAAAGTGTGTCATCCTTTTTAAAGCGATCTTTCACTGACATTCTTTCTAGCATGAAAGCTTGGACAAATATATGGTGAAAATGATCAACTGAACCAGCTTTTTCTCCATCATATATTCTCTCATTTTGCCCACCCCGTTACAAAAGACGAAACCTGAGTGTATGAAGTAGAAAATAACATATTCGACCTTAATGACCGAAAAGACACTAAAGAAGGCTTTCATAGGCAAAGCGCTTGCATTGTGATGAACGGCGAGGTGTCCATTGCGAGCAGTTTTCAGGCCGCCATTTCGAATGGAGGCAGGTTGAATGTCGGCAGCGAGCTTAACGCTCCTCTCTTCTCGCACCAATCCTCCGTTCACCCCATTCACCAACACGCCTCCTTTCACCCCGTTCGCCGAGCTGCACATTCATTTCACATTAGTTTAGACGAATTACTCATTATTGTCACAATTCACAAAGTACCTCCCGTAAATAACTGGTATAGATGAAAAATTACAAAACCTTAACCTTGAAAAACAAAACGCTAGCTCTTGGACACTTATCAATGGAGGTGAATAGGATTAGGGCAAACGTGAGTTGGCGCAGCGGAGCTGGGGAGGACTGACTGGTGGCGAGGCCGGAGGTGGTGGCGGAGTCGATCTCGGCATATTCCGAGTTAATTCGGCGCAAGGGCGGGGTCCCGGCCACTGCCCTCACCGCACCGTCCGCGTCTGGTTTGATGATCCGATACGCAAGGCTCCCTTCACTACTCCCCGACATCCTCCCTATCTATACACTCTGCACATAGACATTCTCCTTTCTTGCCTCACTTTATAGAAGCGCCAATTGAGACAATCGACATGGGTATGAGGCATCCTAAACAGTCCATTGCGTCCCAATGATGTAAGTTTGGGATGGACAATGTGATCCTGGAACTAAGTATACAAGGAAAATCCCCATTCCTGCACAATAATTTTTAAATACTGGCCTCAAAAATATTCTGAAACGTAAATGATCACAATTAACTTCCAATTTCATAAATAACATCCAAAATAAAAACGCAAGGCTTAGCGAATTTGGCAACAACCAGATACCAAGAAAGTGTGGTCGGTGATCAAATACAGAGTGATCTGTAGGTATGTAGGGCTTGATGGGCGGGTGTAGTAGTAGGGTTGGTGCTAGGGGCAGGGCATGAGGGCAGTGCGGTGGGTGAAGACGGGGATTTGCTGGAGGCAACGAGTCGTCAGGCCGCAAAAAAGGAGGGATGGACGCGAGGGGGGGCTGGTGGTGTGGGTGTAGGAAAGGAGGGGTTGTGGGGGCTGCCTGTTGTGGCGAAGTGTCTTCTGCCACTAACACCCCACTCCTCCTTGGCCAAACCAGTCCCTGGGCCTCCTCAAAGTCGTCGCCTCCCTCCCCCGCCCACCTGTCCTCAGTGACGCTGCAACGAAAGACGCCCGCTACGCACGGGGGGCCAAGAATGGCAGCCCCGGACAAAAGTGTCAGCGAAACCCAACCCTCGCTCCATGCGCGCCCATTTTGATGCCCAGGCATCCGTGCCCAATTGCATCAGCGATCGCGGCTCATTTCTGCGCCCAAATCAATCAGAGAGGCCCGCCTTCCACTTGCCGTTTTAATTGAACGCGAGCAAGCTGTCCTGGTGGAGGAAAAAAGAAGGGATTATGGAATGAAGGTGGAGGTGACTGGGAGAAGAGGATGGACGAGTTTTTGCGAAGCAGGGGAGAGATGGGATTGGAGGTTGTGGGAGGGAGGAGGAGGGGTTGGCGAAGAACCTTGGAGATGAACGATTTGGCGTCCGGCACCTGACCCTAGAATAGTCGGAACTCCATTTGGCCAAGACTGGAGGGCGCCCGAAATGGATTCTCATTCACTCCCCGACTTTCCCGCATTACGCAATCACTACCACCTTTCAATTCCCAATTGCCCAACCGCACATGCATTTGGGTTCTACACAACTTCTAAGTCTCTTACTGCCTCCAAACATACTACTACCATTTATCAATTTTGCTACAATATTGGCTGTGAAAGAGCATTGGAAAAACGTGTGATCTGACCATCTGAGACAAGGAGACTTCCCCTTGTCTATTAATAACATTGTGGTCTGTATATGTACGGTTTTCATAGCGTGAAATAGTGTTCTGTTTTGATCTGATCCTGGTATCATATGAACTTCGTGTTGAATTCGTATCACTGGGTTTGCTCTCTTGAGCTGCTTGTATTCAACAATACATATAGATCCTCACCTCAAAATCAAACTTTTGTTAACACCATATAAAATGAATGAGAATGGCATAAACCTCGTTTGCTGTAGGCCAGGGACTTGTATAGAAATCGTACCAGAAAAACCTCATACTTTATCAGCAAACGCCAAAGTTGTGAAGCATGCTCCGTACTAAAATTACTGTTTTACTTTAGTTTAGGCTCAGTTTAGAAAATTCTTTTTGGTAGACTATTTTTGCACTATATTCGCAATTCCAATTCGAAAACAAAATTGCAAAAAGATTGTAATAATTTCAATGCTTGCCTGCAGCCGTGGTTCCAGGCCATGTGCCAGTGCTGTGTCACTTCAAGCAGCTTACCAAGTGCACTCTGCAACAATTTCCACGTCCAAATGCTTGGTTTTTTTATGAATTGAAAATAATTCTTACTCTGATAGCTTTAAAGGACGATCCTAACAATGCTGCTTCCTGCACGCTGCTCGCTACCTTCGTTACCACTTCGCGCACAGCTTCCTCGCTTCAATTTATGAATTTATTCGGTTTTGTCTTAAGCCCTTTGAACCATTCTCCATGGCTTTTCCCTGACTCAATCATCAAGGTGGGGCAAGCAAAAGTGGGGCCTGATACAGAAAAACATGTTCATACCAGCTGCAGAATATGATATTTGCACTGTCTTTATACTGTGAGAAATGAAGGATCGAAATGCTTTGAGGCAAAAACCTGTGCGAAAATGGAATGCTTGTCAGGGGCTGAAGTGCCTGTTGAAGGGAGGCGTGTAGATGAAGCGCGAGAGGACGCAGCAGTCGGAGCAGGCGAAAGGCCAGCAGGGAAAGGCACCGCTTGGCACCCTCCCCGCCTAAATTACACTCAACTTTGCATCTGAACGAGGTTTCACTCAGTTTGCATTGTTTTGAAACATTGAAGCAAAAAAAGGGAATTCGGATAAAACCGTGCCGTCGGCGATGGCAGAGACAGTAGAGGGCAAACTGGAACTGAAGCAGGAGGCTGTTGGCTTCTGACAGAACTTCCGTAATTCTGAAAATCCCTCCTCATTGACCAACCTTTAATTCTTTGATGAGACAAACTGAGGCGTAAAGAGGTGCTGGAAGGACGGTTGGGGCAGCAGACGAAGGCGTAGCGAAACCAGCAGTGCCCAGGGATCGGTGAGACTCTGTTGGGCACTCACTTCAGCAGACTCCAAGCTCCAGCTCCACTGCTTTCCTCCTCCCCAGCTCTCTCCCTCCAACATTTCCCAATCTTTCAAGCCGAGGGTTCAAAACACTACAGCTGGTAAACATAATTTCTAATCTTTCTGTGCAATATCAAAAGCTTCGGCCCTATTCCGAGTTTTGCTTATATTTCAAGCTAACGAAAGCCTAAAGAGCATTAATCGATTAAATGATACCATAGCTTCGCGAAACTCTTGCAGAAAGGCATCCGCTGGCCATCCGTACGCATCGCCCTCTTCCGCCTCAAACAGGCCTCCAATCTTCAGCAGTTACGCTTCACTCCTCGCCCACCTTTTGGCAGAGATTGAGCAGGAACCCGCATGGCCAGCCCAGCAGCACCGCAGCCTCAAATTCAATTTTACAACCCGTGTCAAAAAGCCAGAATGATTGTGAGAACAGTAATCTCCGCCGTCAGCTGCGCCAGCCCCTCGGCCAGGAGCTGAAGCAGCAGCAGACGTCGCGGCTTTGCGGACTCCTTGGCCAGAGCCGCTAGCAGAGCATCGCTCAACATTTTCGCTCCTTGCACACCAGCATCCTTCGCCTCAGCGTGGACGCCCAGCAAACCAGTGGTCAGCCAAACGTCTCAAAGAAATATTTATTAAGGTAATGTTTCAAATATGTAAAAGACTTCTTAAAAACGCTTAGATCAGCAATTTAGAATTGACAAGTTTTTAATGCTTAGGTCAACAATAATTGAACATGCTATTGTATTGTTGGTATGATTTGAGTTTCTATCAGATCATTGGAGGTTGGGCGCTGTTGAATGAAGATAATGACTTTGGTCGGAGAAGCTGGTGCTGTGAAGCAGGCGGCATCGTGCTTTCACCGACACTGCAGAGGCCAACTCCTCCAGCAGTCCTGACTCTCGCCACCAGGCAGCATAGCCAGGCGTTAGCTCACCCTCCGCTCTGCCATTCAATTGCTTTCCGAGGAGCTGAAAAGGGCAGCAGAGAAACAGGACGAGAGTGCGAGTGGGCTGTCGTCCTGAAGGGCAGGCGGAATGGCGCCTTCAGTCAAAAGAGCTTCGGCCACTTCCAGCTGGCCGCGAACCAGAGGCCAGTAGAGTGCCAGTAAATCTCCACCCTAAATCTTCTCCAGCATTAGCCATCTCTATAAAATTCTTAATTTGTTTCGCTAAATTTTTAATTAGTTCACAGGCCTTAATTTTAAGGACTTTTGAAGAAGGTGAACTGGAACCAGAATTGGATCAGCTGCTTGCTGCTGGTAGGCAATTCGGAAAGCGGCAAGGGCATTTTGCAGGCTGTGGAAGCTAGGAGAAGATGCAAGCGGATGGATGAGCTGAAGCAGTAGGCCAATCTCTCCGCCCAGTGCTCGCACCGCCAAGCTTAGCTGGAGTAGATCTACAACTTTACATTCATTCCCAAGGCTAGGCTTTTCACAACTATCCTTCTCCAATATATGTTTTCATTTCATATCATTCAAATTCTGTGTATTTTTGATTTTTTTTGCGTCTTATTCAATTGAAAGTAAAATTTCTTCCTTGCCGAAATAGAAATGTTTGTTTTGCCATACTTGCCAAGAGGGGAGCATAGGTCGCCTAGGTCAGGTCCGAGCACTTATGTACACACAGGCTCCTCTCGCGCGCACTTTGAGGCAGGCCACGCTTAACAGAGCTCAACATGGCCTCTAATCTCATTGAAGCGGAAACTCAAGTGCCCGAAATTCCCCAGCCTCAGCTGGCCGACTGTCTCGAAGCCCTCTACGGCCTTGGTTCCCTGCTTGACGGAGTCAAAAGCACGGTAGAGCGTTAACTTTTCAGTGGCCAGCCACTGGCAGCGTCTGGATGGATACGACGACCGCAACTATCGCCTCACTGGCTTGGCCAACTCTGGCAAAGAGTCATCACGCCCAGCCCCTGATTTCAGTGAAGGACTCGTCCTCAAAATCACCAATCCTATGGAGGCTGCTGTCCAGGGACTCATTGGTCCACTATTTATTTCTTCAAAAAATAAAATGCTCCTATATTTTCTTACTTCTTAAATTTTCACCAATAATCTAGAGATTGAAATTCTCATAGGTTTCGAAACTAGACCCAACTCGCTGAAACATATAGAAAAAGCGCCAGTAGCTACTATTTTAGAAGGGCAGACAGCCTACTGCCGCCATGTAGCCGACGCAAAACTCAGCTTTGCTTCGCCAGAAATCCTGCCAACTCTCAACGGCCGCTTCTACGACACCTTTCAATTTCGCATCGGGGAAAAAGGTACTCCGCTTAGCTGCCATCCCATTGAACCGCCATCAATTGCCCCATCCTATTGCCAGTCTACAACCTGCCAGTCCGTCTGATGCCCTATCGAAAAGGCCGCGTGCTGCGAGCACCGCAGCTGAACAGCCTTCTGCTCAAGGACATCGGATTCCTGGCCGCTCAATTCCGTTTTGCGGCCTCGGTTTCAGCTTTCCCCTATTCCAGTTCGAGAAGGGAAGCTAAATGAAGCCAGGACTTTGCCCATCCCATCTATGAGCAGCATCGAACCCACTGGTCCCTGGCCGATGCCCCAGCCTGTCGTCCCTTCATCAAAGAGCTACCAGCAGCATACCAACAGCGCCTGGCCAACGAGGTTCTGGACACTGTTCAAGCACAGCTGAACCAGGCCCTGGCTGAGTTGCCCTCAGGTGTGCTTTGATTTATTGCCTTGCATGCTGGGTAGTAGCTTTGAACCTAATTTGGATCCCGGATGTTTCAGGAGGCAATGGCTCATGTTACTTCAAAACGATTTCTAATTCCAAAAGCGGTTTCCAGGTCAGATTCACGGAGACATAAATGAGGGCAATCTGCTGGCGGAAGAGAAGGTGGGAGCCTGGCGTCTGGTTGCGGTGCTGGATCTATGGGACACACACCGAGTTTACCCCTTCCCTTACTTTGCACTGAGCAATCTTTCAACTGATTTAGTCTCAGGCTCCGTTCGTGTTCGATCTGGCCCTGCCCATGGTCTACCTGATGCTCCTGGGAGGCTCCGTCCCGCTGCTTGACATTGGGGCCCATATTTTGGCCGGCTATCAAAATCTTTGGTTGGCCCCAAATATTTCCCTAAGCTGCCACAAAAGCTTGACAAAATTCTAAAACGATGCTAGCGGTCTATGAAGTGATTGGGTAGGGCATTTCAGAAAGGCAGGGTATTTGAGGAAGCTGAGCAGGGAGGAGCTGGGTGTGCTGCACTCGGCCATGTGCGCCCGCCTGGTGCAAAGCCTGGTCTGGGGCTGGCACTCCTACCAGCTCAACCCCGTCCCCGAGAACGCCTACACCCTCAACACTCAGAAGAATGTCCTGCTGCACCCTCTTCAGAGACCGAAATGCCAGCAATAGGAGAAGAAGCTGCAGGGATGGCAGCTGCTGCGAAAACTATGGGCCATCCCCTCGCAAGATCTCCTGGCTCACTGGACGACTGTGGACACCTATGATCAATGGACGCCTCCAATATTGCCCAAATAGCTAGCTGATATCTTTTTCTATTCCCAATCAACAATGGATCGAATTGAATGGCAATGAAGTAAAAGCAAAGCTATAAAATGATGAAAGATAGAAAAGTGAAGTTGGGGTAAAAAGTTAACTTTGGGAGGCGTTGACGGCAGCCAGAAGACGGGCTTGAAGCTGGGCCAGGAGAGCAGTAAGAGCGGGTCGGAAGTGGACGAAGCTAAGCAAGTGGCAGCTTTCCATTTGCCTCCGACATTCCTGCAGTCTGCGTAGGCGTAGACAGAGACTTGCCACCGCTTCGCCTACCGACTCCACCAATACCTCCAATTTTTGGCCATCAATTTTTGCATTCAGTTAGAGCGAGCCAGGATATGTTAATTTTTAGTAAAATTATGCGAAAACTTAGGAACTTGTTGAACTTGAATCTAGGGGTATTTCACGGTTAATACAGAAATAAGAAAAATTGGTTTTCCAACAAAATTAAGCTCACATTTGGCAAGGAGCAGACGGAAATATTCGGACGCAATCGAAGCCCGCTATCCAAACTGAACGTGAAGGCTTCGCAGACACCGCACATGGCATATCTAATGAAGAAACTAGTTGCATTTTTTGAAAAGAAAGCAATAGAATAGAAATGAACTTCAAAAATTCGTTGATAAAGCTGGCTTGGCTTAAGCTTCGCAAAGGACCCTTTCTGGGCTGCGTTTTTGGAGAAGAGCATATTTTGATAGGAATAGCGAGAATCTCAGGCGGAATTACGGGGAAATCCGCTGCTTCTTCAATAGTGTACATGTTCAAACGGGAAATAACACGAATGTATTTGAATTAGTATGAATCGGTATAAATTTGCGCAGTTTCTGTTGGAAAAGAACAGGTACGATTGTTGAGAGCCAAAATTTACAATTTACAATGCTTTTATAAGCCGATGATTGATAACTTCTTGATATCCTAAATATGTCGAAAAAATCTCATTAATCTGGACCTATTACAAGGTCATTGATCTTAATATCCTCACATTTTCCATTTTCTAAATGCAATATCCTCTTTTTTGTAATGGGCCTATGTACTTTTCGATTGCTTGTGTTCAACGGTAGCAATGGTTTCGGTTTTGCTGGAATAGGATATAATTTAAAAGCTGTAAGCTGAGGCGAGTGAAGCTGAGTAACTTTAGTTGATTTTATTGTTTTGTGACGACAAACTAAAAGGGATTCAAATCAGAATCAAACACAAGTATAATTTTATAATTCAATCAGTCAAACAAGGTATTCTCGGCTGTCGCCAAGATGCGCGGCCTCTATTCCAAGCAATATTGTTAAGCTACATGAGCATATTTTAGCCAGTTGGGTTGATGAACCAAGGATTAATGAATTTTTCAATTTTGAAACATCAAAATTTTATGTTTTAGGGAAAACCCCATATATTTCTCAAAGCCCAAATAATGGTCAAAAGCCTCCAGCTAGGCGGACCTTCATGCAAAATTTCAGCCGATTTTGTTTAAAAACAAGAGTTATGTTTTTCTGGTTTGAAACAACACAAGGTATTCTCGGCTGCTGCCAAGATGCGCGGCCTTTGTTCCAGATAAAAAGCAAAGCAATTCCTTTTAACTGCTTTAAGATACTGCCGCAGCAAACGTATCTGCCAAATCTAAGCTGAGTTTATTGAAAATCCAGTAATTTATGGATGTTCGAATTTTTGAAACATCAAGATTTTAGGTTTTTGACTATAAATCAAGAAATAATAAATGTGCTGAAAAATTCAATATATCACCATTAGAGACGTACATGCCAAAATTCAACTGATTTCATTGAAAAACCATCGATTTATGGATGTTCAAATTTTTGAAACATCAAGAATTTAGGTTTTTGGCCATAAACTGAGAAATAACAAATATTTCGGAAATTCCTTTTGCCAGCTTCAAGATAGCACCTCGACGGACATACCCGCCAAAAATCAGCCAATTTCGTTGACAAACCAGTGATTTATGAATTTTCGTACTTTGAAACATCAAAAAATTGAGTTTTGGGCAAAAATCGAAAAATTACGTCAAGCCCAAAAAATGGCCTGGAGATATCACCCAGGCGGACTTTCATGCAAAAAATCAGCCAATTTCGTTGAAAAACCAGTGATTTATGAATTTTCATACTTTGAAACATCAAAAAATTGAGTTTTGGGCGAAAAACGCAAAATTACGTCAAGCGCAAAAAATGGCCTGGAGATACCACCCAGTTGGACCTTCATGCAAAAAATCAGCCAATTTGGTTGAAAAACCGCGGAGGCCGGGCCCCGGAATGACATATATATATATATATATATATGCGGAAAGACGGACGCAAAAATGAGGTAACTGCTTAAGCTGGCCTTGGCCGCCCGCCGCTTCGGGCAGGGCGCCAGAGCTCCTCCGGCCTCCGGGCACGGGTGCTACGGCCCCTACGCTTCGCCTAGCATGCTTCGCATGCTAGGCTACGCTCCGGGGCCTCCGCACCCATGCCCTACGGCCTCCGGAGCTCTGACTGCCCTGCCCTCCGCGGCAGGCGGCCTTCGGCCGCGCAAAAATACGAAGTTTTTGGGAAAAAAACTAAAATTTTGCAAAACCCCAAAAAAGGTCCCAAACCCTTAGACGGACTTTCTTGCAAAATTTCAGCCAAAATTATTGAAAAACCAGCGATTTATGAATTTTGGTACTTTGAAACATCAAAATTTTAGGTTTTGGGCGAAAAACGCAAAATTACGCCAAGCACCAAAAATGGCCTGGAGACATCACCCAGGCAGACGTTCAGCCAATTTGGTTGAAAAACCGCGGAGGCCGGGCCCCGGAATGACATATTGGGCTGGCGCGAGCGAGCGTTAGCGAAGTGTCAGCGCCCAGCCCCTCTTTTCGACCCAGGTTTATGTTTTGAGGGTTATTGCTAGATCTTAATTTTGATAAGGCTCTAGCGCATTACAGGAAGCTTCAATCTTTCTGATTCTTTTTGCATTGGAAAGAGCAACATCGAATTGACTATAGTTTCTTTTTTGACTTTTGCATAAAACGAATTATTTTCCCATGAAAAATGCAAAAAACCATTTGTCCGAACTCCTTCTTCTTCTTCTTCTCCTCCTCCTCCGCATCTATTCAATGGACGATAGTAGGTATTCATTTCTTCCCCCATCCCCTTCCCCGGGTCCCTGGGTCTAAAGTATTTATTAAATCTTAGCTCTTCATTTACTCAATGACGCATATGGACCAGTGGTGTAGTGGTGAAAGCGATTGAGCATAAAGATGAAACTTGATGGTTCGAATCCTGTTCAAATATTCATTTTTATTTTTGTTTCTTTGAAGTTGAGAAATCAACTAGTACCATCGCCAGGCCAAAATTAATGCTATTTTCTTCCAAAAATCGACTGCCCAGAGTAAAAGTTTAGAAAATTTCTGTAAAATAAGTTGTGCCAATATTTTGCATTGCATTTTTCAATTTCAAATATTTTCTTTTCGTCATATTTTTTAAACAATTTTTTTTTACAATTTTTTATGTATCAAATAAAATTTTAATTAAACATAATGAACAATAATTGAACAATTTGTATTTATACATTTTATCCTATACTAAAAGTTGAAGAAATAACTGGTACCATCGGCAGGCCAAATGTGGGGCTCTTTTCTCCAAAATTTGCAAATGCCTCGAGAAAAAAGTCAAGGAAATACATTTCCTACTTGTGGAATCTGCTGCGTCATCTGCATTTTGTTTTTGGGTGCGCATGGAAAGAGACACTGAACTGCGCGCCAAAAACAAAATGCAAATGTCCAAGCAGCAGATTCCACAAGTAGGAAATGTATTTCCTTGACTTTTTTCTCGAGGCATTTGCAAATTTTGGAGAAAAGAGCCCCACATTTGGCCTACCGATGGTACCAGTTTATATATGCGGAAAGACGGACGCAAAAATGGGGTAACTGCTTAAGCTGGCCTTGGCCGCGCAAAAATATTAAGAACCATAAGAAAATGCAATCAAAAAGGTTTGAAGCATTATTAACCGGCTTCCAATACTGTCTCCCAATTTGCTTCTAAGCTATTTCAATGCCAAATAGCAATTCAAGTTGCGTGCCACAGTTTTACGCATCGGAAAAGGAATTTTTCGAAATTTTTCGAGACATCAACTTTTAACAAAGGCTAATTCCCTACGGAGCTCGAACTATACTAAACTGAATATCTATCGTAGACGGACAGCAGACACGAGATGACCAATGTGGGCAATGAATTTAGTCCAGGCGTTCACTGTGCTATCAGGCAAAGCGTGACCTTCCGCTTTCGTCATTTCTGCCAGAATAGCTGGCAGAATGTCCTCAAACCAATCTTTGCGATTGTTTCAAAGTACATGTAACGAAATTGGCGAAAACTTATTTATGTTGAACAAATTAGTTTATTACAAATTGAAATTGTAATTGCAGCTACTGCGTTAAATTTCAACATAACCGGAGAAATATGGCAAACGAAAAAAAACCCGGGAAAAACAGCAGCTGGGACAAAAAAGATAAATTGAACCAGAAATTGATCATGTTGAATGAGATGGGCCTTGTGTTTGGCAGCCATGCGATAGAGGATGCGAGGTAGTTTGTCGGGGTCCTGGGTGGAGTTAAGAATGGCCTCCACCTCCGCCATCACTGCAACTCATTGCGCTTCAATCAGTCAACAG
This sequence comes from Ptycholaimellus sp. GST1_10, assembly GCA_030248095.1. Taxonomy (NCBI): domain Eukaryota; kingdom Metazoa; phylum Nematoda; class Chromadorea; order Chromadorida; family Chromadoridae; genus Ptycholaimellus; species Ptycholaimellus sp. GST1_10. The sequence continues at coordinate 15,376 of JASANA010004775.1, forward strand.
CCCAGCAAGCAAACCACATACCCAGGTCTCCGTGATGCTTCAGAGCCTTATTTTCCGTGATATTATGCAGAAACTTGAATTTAGGCATCACCGCCTGGTACTCCGGATGATTTTTGAAAAATCTTCAAACTATGTTGCTTGATGGGCATCGCCAATTATTTCTTTGCAAATTTTAGGCTAATTTATAAACTAGATTTTGTTCAATTCAAACAATGATTGTTTAATAAGCCTATGAGGCAGGACAGGATACCGAATGAAAATATTCCAGCCGAAATCAGGAGAGTAAGCTTTGAGAGCAGCGAAACTGGCCAGTAGCTCCTCCTGCTCATCTTTGCTCAGAGCGCTGTCCAGGCTGAGTTCGCCCTCCGCCAAACTTTCAACTATTTTTTTTATTAAGTTATTCGCTTCTATTAAAAGATTACCCGGAGAAAAAGATCGGGCAATCGTCATCGGTGGAACCGCCGAACATTTTGCTGGCCTTGACTTGTGATGTGAAAGTGGTGGGGCATTGTGGCTAATGAAGAGCCACGGACTCTAGAGATCCAATAAGAACCGATCCACGATTGCTAGCTAAAATGCGGAAAAAATAAATGAAGTCCTTGTGGAATAGATGGATGATCATGCATGGAGCATCACTCAACACACTTATCTGTCTAAACTAAAATAGAATTACGCTTTATGCGGCCCCGACTGGAAATCATCGCAAAAAATCCCATACCCTAAAAATTAGCGAACCCAGTTAGTTCGGTTGACTCAGCCGAATAACAATTTTGACACTAACGAAGATCACTATTATAAATAGAATATTACATCACATTTTCGGTGGAAAAACACAAGACTCTAAGCATTGCATAAAATGCCCATCATTTTAGAAAGCCAGGAATTTTTGAAAATCTTACGTACGCCTGGAATTGTCTCGTTGTTTAAGCGGTGAGCTGGAATATATGCTCTATATTTTGCACTTCATTGGTTCAATTCTTTTTACTGGCATCGAATAGACAATGTACTTTACTACCTAAGCCTACTGCTAAGTCTGTACCTGTCTTGTACCTAGATGATAGGACCAAGATACGAAATCGATTGTATTTTCCAAGGGGGTCATGTTTTGGATCTAGTGATGTGTGAGTTGGATCTCGATGGTTGAAATCATGGTTGCAAAATCACAGATCTAAACAAATAGGTCCTACTAGCCATCCAGGCTCTACAAAGGGGCTATATCACTCTCCATCCATCGTAATCGGGGCTGCTAAAAAGGCTCGGCGGGGCCAAGCTCGCTGATCTTCTTCTGGGCGCGTGCTGGGCGAAGCATGCTGGGCAGACGATGCTCGAAGCGCAGGTGATCCTCGGGCGGGAGGCCGGCGGCGACGCGGAAGAGGTTGGCGATGGCCTCCCGCTGGGCGAAGAGGGCATTCACCACCGGCGCCCCGTCCGGCACCGCCGGGGCCTTGAGGCAGAAGGAGAGGAGGGAGAGCAGCGGGTGGAAGGACTCCCACACCCCCGTCGCCTCACGACGCACCCGCATTCGCTGCCCCAGCTCGCACAGCAGAATCTCAACCAGCAGTCAATCTCAACCAATAGTGATCTAAGTCTTCTTTGCGGAATTGGTGGTTTGTAGGACGATAGGTGGTATGTTAAGGATTGAAACATCTTGCTAGTCGGTTCCAAAACAGAAAAAGATTGGCTAGGAAAAAGGTGGACCAGATCGAGCATGAGGGGAGCGGCGAGTAGTGAGTCCTCGCAGGTGTTGTGCATGGCGAGGGTGTGGCTGCCGTTGAGGAAGATACGGGAGATGTACTCGTCCAGCGCCCGCTTCGAGTCCCCCACAGCCGGCACGTATTTGATCACCACCTGTCAATTCCCCCCTCCAAGTACATCCTCTCCACAGCCTCCAAGTAAGCAGGCACCGTATGATCAGGCTTCTCTCCGGGCTTGTAGAGGAGGTGGTTTGCTTCGACCATGTCATCCACCACGTTGGACTTAGAGATCTCCTTGGATCGGAACTGCTGGGGGGCGGACAGATTCCGTCCGTCGTTGTTCCCAAGGTGGTTGTAGGAGACGATGCTGGTGGGCTTGATGCCGGAGGACACGAGGAAGTCCACCAGCACCGACTTGAGCTTCGTCTGGCCGGACTTGAAGTCGTCGCCGGCCAGGAAGACTCCGCGCGCCCCCGCCAGCTCCACCAGGCCCGGCACCAGGCTGTTCTGCGGGGAGCCGTTGATGAAGGCCGCGCCCTCCTCCACCGCCGCCACCGCGAACAGGGTTGATGGGGCCAGTTCGGGATCCCCACGTCCGATGGCGGAGAGGAGGTCGTCGGCGGTGAGGTTGAGGCCGGGGCGGAGGTCCGCGAAGCGCTCCGTGTTGGCGGACCAGAGGATGATGACGGAGTCCAGCTGGTGCTCGGCCTTGAAGGAGCGGATGTGGGCGCGGACGGCAGCCACCTGCTCGGCCAGACTGCCGGAGAGGATGTTGTCCGCCCGGGCCGCCTGGTTACCGGCCACGAAGTCGGGGTTGAAGATCCCCGGCAGCGGCTTCATGCCCTCCATGTAAGGGCGCAGCTGGGCCTAGACATTCATCATATCAATGAAGTCAATCAATCATATTAGAGCCCATAACTCAATCCAATCCAGTATTACGGATTCAAAGCATTGGTTGTTAAATATAAAAGTCAAGAAACATCAGAATACCAGTCAGCTAACCCAAGTGTGTGAATGTGGGCAGAAACCTGAAGCTGTACGTCGAGGACAGCAGCGCGCTTCATGGCGTCGGCGAGGTTGAGGCCGGAGATATCCCAGCCGCCCAGGACGATGCTGTTGGCCTCCACCATCGGCAGCAGCTCGTAGAAAGGGGCGTGGACAGGCTTTCCCGCCTCGTCCTCGCCCAGGCGAAGGGTGGAGGTCTGGGTGAGGGAGCCGAAGTAGTTGGCCTCCTGGCGGCCCTCCTTGGTCTCCCAGGCGAGGCCGAGGCGGTTGGCGAGGATGCCGGCGACGAGGGTGCTGCCGTTGTTGCCGCCCAGGCCCACGATCATGGCGCCGAGGCGCGGCAGCTTCGTCTCCGTCCGGATCGTCAGCTTCTCCTCCACCGGGATAAGCTCCTTGCCGCGCACCATCGTCCGTCGGTAGCTCAGATCGGCTTCCATGGCCTCCGGGCCGTAGCGGAGGTGAGGGGAGCGGACGCGAAAGCCCATCTTCGTCTCTATCCTTCTTGTCTGCTGATTGGCTTGCTGAGCTCTGGCTCTGACCCTTCCTGATCTCCACTGGCAGGCGGCTTGCTTGAGTAGGCTGAACTGGGGTCGCTGAGGTGGACAGGGTCACAGGTCGTGGTACTGGTTCCCGCTCTCGTAGAGGTTCCCTTTTTGCATCAGCTGCTAGGCTGTCTGCAATCCGCGATCTGTGATAGGCCAATGAAATGATGCGCTGCTGAAATGTGACTAGCAGAGAAAAGGGGCGTTTATATTGGCCCAGGTCAAAGAATAGGCTGACACAAAGTGGCCAGGAATGAGCAATGCTATCTGGGCGTAGGATAATGGAGGTTTGACTGTGTGAGAGCAATAGGGCAGAAGCAGGGTGGGAGGAAAGGGAATGGATGTGGGACGTGGCGAAAGGAGAGGCCTTGCGTCGGGCTATCCAAGCAGCGGGGGTGCCTGAAGTGTGCGTAGATGTGGCGCAGCAGGGTTAGGGAGGGCAGGGCAGCACTCCCACCAAGCCTCCAGCCGGGGAAAACTGGGGAAAATGCGCAATCTCTTACAGCTCACGAACCTGCTGATCAGCACTTGTAGCGGCTTGTGGAAACCAATAATTAACGGAAGTCTTTCAGCGAGCTTGTTTAAATTGCGCAGAAAATGATGATTTTACGGGATGTTTTGGCCTTTGGGTCCATTATCATGAGCTTAGAGATTATTGGGCTGGCTCCTAGAACCCCCCCCCAAGACTTACACCCCCCAAGATATACACCACCCCCAAGATATACACCCCCCCAAGGCATATATATTGAAAAAATTTGTTTTATCAAGTCTATACCGAGTTCGTCATGCTACTAGTTCGTCATGCTACTACCAGGAGTAGTAATAAGGCGCAAGAACTAAAAGGCTCGTCCTTTCACTGTGGCAGTACCTACTAGTTAGTCCTTACCAAGTTGAGCACTTTAAAACATCAATGAACTCGGTAAGGACTTACTATGTTTAAGGACTAACTATGTTGTATGCGAGCCTTTTAGTTTTTTTGTTGGCTACGCCCTATATAGCGGTATTGGGCTGGCGCGAACGGAGCTTTAGCGTAGTGTCAGCGCCCAGCCCCTCTTTTCGACCCAGGTGTACGTTTTGAGGGTTATTGCTAGATCTTAATTTTGATAAGGCTCTTGCTCCTCACAGGAAGCTCCATTCGCTTTGATTTTTGTTGCAATAGAAAGAGCATATGCAAATTGACCAAAACTCGCGAGAAATCGCTCAAAAATGGTAGAAGGCAAGTGAAAACCACCCAAAACCATTTGTCCGAACTCCTCCTTCTCCTTCTTCTTCTCCTCCTCCGCATCTATTCAATGGACGATAGTAGGTATTATTTCTTCCCCCACCCCCATCCTCGGCTGCCTAGACCACATGTATTTTTATTCATAAGTCTTCAGTAAAACAGCTGAGGCATATGCTCCAGTGGTGTAGTGGTGTAAGCGTTTGGCCAGCTGGATGAAACTGGCAGGTTCGAAACCTTCACAGGCACTCATTTTTTTATTTTTGCGAATTTTAGTTTTTTAACTGGTACCATCGGCAGGCCATAAGTAAAGCTCTTTTCTCCCAAAAATCGATTACCCTAAGTATGCGTCAAGAAAAATTCTCAAAACAAGTATAATGGCGCAAAGCGCAATAGGTGACCGCAAAGCGCAAGATGGGCTGGCGCGAGGGAGCATTCTCAACCAAATTCAAAAGTAAGCACATTTATAAAATCCGCAGCTATGAACTGTGAACAAAATAACTCAAGTCTTGTGTGCAATTTTCAGCTGTTCAATATGACAATTCTTTACTCAAAAGGAAAAGTCTGTGGTTTCTCAACCAAATTCAAAAGTAAGCACATATTTAGAATCAGCAGTTATGAATTGTGAACAAAAAAACTCAAGTCTTGTTTGCAACTTTCAGCCGTTCAACATGACTATTCTTCACTCAAAAGGAAAAGTCTGCGGTTTCTCAACCGATTTGAAAAGTAAGCACTGATTTGGAACCGTTATATATGAATTGTGAACAAAAAAACTCAAGTGTTCTGTTCAAATCTTAACACTTCAGCCAGTACAGAGCAAAAAGTAAAATGCAAGGGCATATGTACGGCAAAAAAAATTTCCTACTCAAAAAAGTGATGTTTCAACTACTCCGGCACCACTTCCACCCTGCCAGGATCCAAGCGGCAAGCTTTAGGTTTCAGGAAAAAAAAAGTTTGTCAAAATCCGTTGAGAATTCGCAGGGCCCCGGCCATTCCAGACAGAAATATATATATATATATATATATGGACAAAAAGTCAGTCAAATGTATAGACCGCGAAGCGGGCCCTTCGGGCCCGCTTCGCGGTCAAATATATTAGTTTGCCAACAAATTTGCATTGTATTTCATTTTCGAAACTTTTCTTTTTGTTATATTTAAAAAAGTTTAATTATTTATTTATTTAATAAAATATTAACCAAATATATGACCAACAATATAAAATTTGTTTTCTATACGTTTTATACTATATTAAAAGTGGAAGAAATATCTGGTACCATCGGCAGGCCAAATGTGGGTCTCTTTTCTCCAAAATTAGCAATCGCCTCGAGTAAAAAGTCAAGGAAATACAATTTCTACTAGTGGAATCTGCTGCGTCATGTGCATTTTGTTTTTGGGCGCGCATGGAAAGAGACACTGAACTGCTCGCCAAAAACAAAATGCAACTGTCCAAGCAGCAGATTCCACTAGTAGAAATTGTATTTCCTTGACTTTTTACTCGAGGCGATTGCTAATTTTGGAGAAAAGAGATGGTACCAGATATAGACTAACTAGTAGCATGACGAACACGATATAGACTAACTATGTTTCAAAAAAATAGGTATTTAGTTGTTTAGAAAAATATTCCTTGAGTTTAAACTTCGAGATATGTAAAGAGAAGTATGTTAAGGCAATACAAAAATTTTCAATATATATGCCTTGGGGGGGGGTGTATATCTTTGGGGGGGGGGTGTATATCTTGGGGGGGGGGGGGTGTAAGTCTTGGGGGGGGGGGGGTTCTAGGAGCCAGCCGATTATTGCATACCTTTAAAGTTAATTTAACGCACAAAACAGAAGCAATAAAGTTTCTAGCTCAAGTGGCGGTTTTGTGCAAGTAGGTCAACAAATGAAACCGCAGCAAAGAATTGTGTGATAATGGAAACAAACTTCTCCGACCAACGATAATCGCTTTATTTATTGGTCTTTTGATAAGCTTTTCGAAAATGCACTGCATTTTTCATTGCTGCGCAACACGTGAATACTCATCCAACGCTTGAGTAGAATATTCCAAAAAGCCTACAACGCTGAAAAACGGCATCATATTTCCCCATAAAACGCGATACAAAAAGGCCACTATTTTCACGAAGAAAGGCACGGGGTGCGCTAAATATACCCCCGAGCGTTCCTTTCCAACTTCTCTTTGCACTTCAAACTTGTCTGGCCATCTACTGCGCAGGCTCAATTCAAAAAGTCATCCACGCGTTTGCAAATATTTCTGCAGTAGAGAAATGGACTGTGCTTGGCTCCTGCTAGCTTTGGGTCTCGGAAAATTCGTGAAAGGGGAGGACTGCACCAAAAAGCTGCTGAGCTTTGGAGCTGAGGGAGATTGTGTGCGGGAATTGCGAAAGTTCCTTGGGCTCAGCCCCAGCGGCAGCTATGATCAAACCGTCGAGGTGCCTTTCAAGGATTGAGCGTGGATTGTAGAGAGATTAAAAACGTTGCAGTGGGAGGTTAAGGAATTCCAGACAGCAAATGGGCTGCAGGACAACGGAGTATTGGATGAAGGCACTTTGTGGGTTATCAATGCCATCCACAAGGCCAGCACTGGTTTCTTTGGCGTCTTCCACTCAAGAAAAACTAAATTTCAGCCTCAAAATTGTTTTTTACGCTAACATAATGAGCTAATTGGTCAAAGCGTAAATTCCAAAAATGAGACAATTGTTTAAGTTTTTTTTCAAATACGCTAGGCTTAGATTTATTGCTTACAACGTAGTAAATTTGCTAATCCGATAATGCTCCTCCTATAGAGCTCTCGCATTATTATACTCAGATGTAATCGATTAGCTCCCACTGAGTAATAGATGGAAAATATCCATGGAAATTTCAGGGAGCAAACTGCCCTACGCAGAGCCGTTGAGTGTAAAAGAGGGAAGTCGTGTAGACATACGGGGGACGCCATTTCGCCACACCTGGTTTCACGCCTTTGACATCATCTTCTACTTCGGGAAGAGTCGCAACGTCGGCCTTTACTTCTCCGTCCGCTTTGAAGTTCCCATTTTTTATCTGAAAGATTTAAGTTTTTGTTGCATCACCATTTCATCGATCAAAATGACAGTGTCTGACAAATGCAGACGAAAGGAGTGAAGGACAAAAAGTCGGACAAGGTTCTGATCAGCAGCCAAGTGGATGGACGATGGAACCGTCCACAGATTCTGGAGGGGAATAAATTTCGTTTCAAGGAGGAAGTCCCCTTCCACCTCAGTTTTCGCATCGCCAAACACCAGATTTACGTTGCATCATATCCAGCAGTCATCTTTTCATGTTTAATACAGCACTCCAATAGTGCAGATTTGGCTGGATGACGAATATTATGTAAACGCTCCACATCAAGGACCTATTGAAGATTATAACCAATTAGAGATCCGTGGCCAATTTACCCTGCGCAGTGTGCTTCGAAAAAGTTTATTTTCAAGATGTTCTGCTGAAACTATTTCAAAAAAGCCTTAAGACGCATTTTGTGAGAAGAGCATGAATGACCCAAGGGCCGAGACCCATAGTTTTCTGACCCCCCTTTTTTATGATGGGAATCAAAAGATCTATAAGTAAGAAGTAAAATTCATAAATATACTTGGGGTCGAAACTCACTATTCAGGTCAGGACAGCTCTGCCAAGTTAGAGGTCGCAAAATTTAAGTTTTTGGCGATTTTTCCCGTATAACTCAAATTTCAGACTCATTTCTTTGCCAAAAGTACTAAAATTGGGCGCCGACCGATTCGTATACACTAGCTGCATACGGCTGTGCCAATGGGTTTCAGATTTTCTACCAAAAATATTGATATTTTATCTAAAAACCTAATAAATGCCATAAAATGAAATTTTGAAGTTTCACAGAGACACGAAGTTTTCTCAAAATTTTTGGTATAAAATCTGATTTTTGACTTCGTCATTGTTTTTTTCGTGCAATTTTGGTCCAGGAAATGTGTTCAAACTTGCCAATAAGGGGTGGCCCAAAAGAGATATGGACCAAAACATGACGAGCACCAAAGATATGCCCTGTGTTATAACATAGGGCAATTTAGCAGATGTAAAATTTTGATGCTAAAAAACTGCCTGCTCTTTAGAAAGACAGTACTGCTCAATTTCCTTTTGTGAGCTAATCATCTTAAGCCTTAGGCAGGTATTAAGCAAAAAAAATAGCTGAGTTTTAGTTTATGTACATGAAAAATTATCCAAAGTATGTGGACAGGTCAATAATTCGCCCTATGCTATAACATGGGGCAAAATTGACTGAAAAATTGACTGAAAAAATTGACTGAAAAATTGAAAATTTGACTCTAAAAATTGACTGAAAAAATCCAATTCATTCCAATAGCCCAAATCTATGCTCTGGCCTAAAAAACACCTTAAAATATCAATTTTGTGTTCAATTTCTTAATATTTTGAAATCTTATCGCTTGGTATTTTTCCTCATTTAAAACCAATTTGAACAAAAAACTTTGAAGCATTTAATTGCAAAATATTGAGAAATTGAACACAAAAATGATATTTTAAGGTGTATTTGAGGCCAGAGCATAGATATAGGCTATTGGAATGAAATTTCAAGACCAAAATTTTTTCAGTCAATTTTGCCCCATGTTATAGCATAGGGCGAATTATTGACCTGTCCACATACTTTGGATAATTTTTCATGTACATAAACTATAACTCAGCTTTTTTTTGCCTAATACCTGCCTAAGGCTTAAGATGATTAGCTCACAAAAGGAAATTGAGCAGTATTGTCTTCCTAAAGAGCAGGCAGTTTTTTAGCATCAAAATTTTACATCTGCTAAATTGCCCTATGTTATAACACAGGGCATATCTGGCTTATGACCAGAATCCCCCCCCAAGGCTTCTACCCCCCCCCCCCCAAGCTTTTACCCCCCCACCTGTGAAGTATCCCCCCCCCCCCCACGTAAGTATCCCCCCCACGTAAGTATCCCCCCCCCAAATCAGTAATCAATGTACGTATGATCATGCTCTCAAGGCGATTTTTGGTGTTTTTGCACTTGGGGGGGGGATTCTGGTCATCGATTTCGGTGACCACTATCCCCCCCCCCAAATGCCAAAATCCCTTGATTGATGACCAGTATCCCCCCACCAAGTGGCATTTGGGGGGGGGATAGTGGTCACCAAACTCATATACTGTTCTTGCTTGTATCTTGCGCTTAGTCACACCCGATGCATAGTTGATAACCTCAAGAATACAAGGCAAATTTGGGGGGGGGCAAAACCCTTGAGGGGGGGGCAAAACTCGTGGTTGGTCCAAAACTGGCTTGGTTGGCCGGTAAAACCCTTGGGGGGGGGATCCTGGTCATCAGCCGCATATCTTTGGTGCTCGTCATGTTTTGGTCTATATCTCTTTTGGGCCACCCCTTATTGGCAAGTTTGAACACATTTCCTGGACCAATTTTAGTACTTTTGGCAAAGAAATGAGTGAAATACGGGAAAATACGGTTATACGGGAAAAATCGCCAAAAACTCAAATTTTGTGACCTCTAACTTGGCAGAGCTGTCCTGACCTGAATAGTGAATTTCGACCCCAAGTATATTAATGAATTTTACTTCTTACTTATAGATATTTTGATTCCCATCATAAAAAAGGGGGGTCAGAAAGCCATGGGTCTCCCATTCGTGCTCCTATCAAAAAACGCCTCTTAAATAGCAAAATAGAAATATTTAGGAATTTTTGAGTCGAATGAATCTTAGTGAAATATTTATCAAAAAGGCCATAGAACATAAAAATCGTAAAATTTTGGGCTGCTTATTAGTTTCAATAACCCTTTTTAACCTCTATAACCGTTACCCTTTTTGTAATAATGCTGCCTTTTCCTTCAAAAAGTGGCACCAATCTGAATTTCAGACAAAGCAGCACAAACCTTCGACAGTCTAAATGGTAACTTTCTTAACGTTCTTGGAATCCCTTAACACTATTGGCTCTACTTTGACTTTACTCTACTTTTTATTAACAAGGTAATATCGGCTATCGCCAATAGATGCGCGGCCTTATTCACCTTGTTAAGCAATGAATGGAATAATCAGCATGTAGGCTCAAGAAGAACTTTTATAATGCAAACAAAAGTAAAAAGTAACAAATTGGTCCAGGTCTAGTTTTGGTTTCTGAGGCATTTAAATGATAAAAGTAATATAAATAATAATAAATGATTAATTAAAGTAAAATACACCTTTTCGAAAAATTTTCGAATTTAAAGGTCTCAATTTTCGAGGTTTTTTGGCCATAAATCCAGAACAAATAAAAATTAAACCATGCCCAGAAAAACCCTCCTACCCACCACCCAGACGGACCTTCATACAAAATTTCAGCCAATTTGGTTGAAAAACCATTGAGTCCGGGCTCTGGAACCACACACACACACATATATATATACTAGTAATATGGGTCAGTGGCCGCGCTTCGCGCGGCCACACAGCAGAAGAAATCTTCAGATTCTTTTTATTTCTTGATAAAGTAAAATATTCAATACATTGACTGATTATCACAGGCATCAATAATCATTGCTGATAAGAATTTAATTCTACAGCTCAGCTAAGATCAGCAATTTAAGTGCCACCAGTTCCGGATGCACCACTGATCAGAAAGTCAAATTAAAAAGGATCACTAACTGTAGACATCGCATACAGCCAAAATGACCCCTGGCACTGAACTTCTGCATATCCTTACTAATTAATTTTTTGCAACATCAGCTCACTGAGTAGGGCCAAAATCACAAAATTTGACTTCACTCTAACAAATTTTTTAACATAATAATTTCAAAAAGTTGAGAAAGTAAATAAGCTATCTGAAACACAATTGTTTTCTCTTGAATGTAAAAAAAAATTAGCCAAGAAATGTTGAAAATTGAATCAGCTAGAGCAAAGTAAAGTTAAAAATGACCAAAAAATGGCAAAAATCGACACGTTTTCAGTCATAATTCATTATTAAGGAAAAACCGCGAGGACCAGAAAATATATTTTGTCAAACTCACTGAGATCTGTCCAAATTGCTATCATATGCCATGATACACTTTGAAACCGTTTTGCACCGAGGCCATCCCGAAAATGGCATCACCCGTATTATATAAGACTAGGTTGAGCTTCGCCGTCGCCTACGGCGACTATAAGGAAGCAGCTGCAGAAATTATTGATGACAAGAAGTTCAAATTGGTAATAGAAAGCCAGCTGCAGTAAGAAGTTTTACTACAATTTATTTGGCTTTCTCCAATGGTTTTTTGGAAACTTGGGAGGATTGGGTGAGGCTAAATAGGCCTGTAAAAGCATCCAGCATCCACCGCCCTACTTTGTTTACTTGAATATCCACTGAAACATTGGAGGATTGGGTGAGGCTAAATAGGCCTGCAAAAGCATCAGGCATCCACCGCCCTACTTTGCTTACTTGAATTATGAATATCCACTGAAAAATGGGAGGATTGGGTGAGCCTAAATATGCCTGCAAAAGCATCAGGCATCCACCGCCCTACTTTGCTTACTTAAATATCCACTGAAACATGGGAGGATTGGGTGAGGCTAAATAGACCTGTAAAAGCATCCAGCATCCACCGCCCTACTTTGCTTACTTGAACATCCACTGAAACATTGGAGGATTGGGTGAGGCTAAATAGGTCTGCAAAAGCATCAGGCATCCACCGCCCTACTTTGCTTACTTGAATTTGAATATCCACTGAAAAATGGGAGGATTGGGTGAGCCTAAATATGCCTGCAAAAGCATCAGGCATCCACCGCCCTACTTTGCTTACTTAAATATCCACTGAAACATGGGAGGATTGGGTGAGGCTAAATAGGCTTGTAAAAGCATCCGCCCTACTTTGCTTACTTGAATATCCACTGAAACATGTGAGGATTGGGTGAGCCTAAATAGGCCTGCAAAAGCATCAAGCATCCACCGCCCTACCATGCTTACTTAAATATCCACTGAAACATGGGAGGATTGGGTGAGGCTAAATAGACCTGTAAAAGCATCCAGCATCCACCGCCCTACTTTGCTTACTTGAATATCCACTGAAACATGTGAGGATTGGGTGAGCCTAAATAGGCCTGCAAAAGCATCAAGCATCCACCGCCCTACCATGCTTACTTAAATATCCACTGAAACATGGGAGGATTGGGTGAGGCTAAATAGACCTGTAAAAGCATCCAGCATCCACCGCCCTACTTTGCTTACTTGAACATCCACTGAAACATTGGAGGATTGGGTGAGGCTAAATAGGCCTGCAAAAGCATCAGGCATCCACCGCCCTACTTTGCTTACTTGAAGAAGACAAATGGTTGGGGGGGGGGCAATGGATTGGAGGAATATATTTGGGCTGCATGGGTAACGGCTGGGGGGCAATTTGGTGATAGAAGAAGCCAAATGGTTGGAGGGGGATTAGAGAAATTATTTGGGCTGCATGGGTCCCGCTACACGGGTGCTCAGCTTTTTTCATGCATTAGCCTCTTTTCTTGGTCTACCGACTCTTTTAGAAACTCCCACCCTGTGACCAAATTATAGCCACACCAAATGAGTGCAACAGCAAACACCTGGCTGTCCTCGAGGGACTTCAAAGATTAGGCAATCAATCCAACAAAGGTTAGATCGCCAAAGATGGATGCTGCTGAAAACTCTATGAAAGGATATGAATACTGAGTACAACCTTGCCACAATGAGTAGCTTCCCAAAACTGCGCAGTTGCAAAACATTGATAAAAGTCACATTTTCGATGTTTTAAGCACTTTCCCGTGATCGGTGCAAGCTGTTCCCCTCAAAATCGTGTTCCCCGACCCCAATTTACCCAAAAACACCTTCACCTCCTCACCAGAAGCTTCCCTCATGGCGCGCAAAATGCTCACTCACAAGACAGGCTCCTCTATTATATAACTGGTACCATCGGCAAGCCGAAAGTAAGCTCTTTTCTCCCAAAAATTGACTGCCCCGAGTATAAAGACCAGGAAATTTTCCTACTACTAATGGAATCTGCTTGTGGGACATTTGCATTTTGTTTTCGCGTGCAGTTCCTAGGCTCTTTTCATGCGCGCTCAAACAAAATTCAAGTGACACAGCAGATTCCATTAGTAGTAGGAAAATTTCCTGGTCTTTATACTCGGGGCAGTCGATTTTTGGGAGAAAAGAGCTTACTTTCGGCTTGCCGATGGTACCAGTTATTTCCTCAACTTTTAACATACAATAATAAACAAATTCATTTGGTAGGATTTGAACCAATACCAATTACCAACAAATTATGTATTTAGTTAAAATTTTATTAGATCAATAAATATATACGTAAAAAGTTATTAATAACTAAATGAATTAATTTTAAAAGTTATGATAAATGATAAATGCTATGCAAAATTATTGGCAAACAAAAAATAATTGAGAAATTCCCTTGGTTTTACATTCAGGCCAATCGATTTTGGGACAAAAGAGCTTTCTCTTTGGCAAGTACAAAAATAAAATTGAACGCATGAGAAGGAATCGAACTTGCCAGTTACATTTAGCTGTCCAATCGCTTACACCACTACACCACTGGTGCATATGACTCTGCGTAGTTTAACTGAAGTATTATCATCAAGTAACGGGTTGAAGGGGGGGCGAAGGAATCAAATGAATACCTACTCTCGTTCATTAGCAGATGCGAAGCAGCAGCAGGGCAGCAGGGCAGCAGGGCAGCAGCAGGGCAGCAGCAGGGAAGGAGTTCGGACGGCACTTTGTTTTGCATTTTTCTACCCCAAATTGTAAACTTTTTGGCGGTTTCTCGCGAGTGTACACTAATTCGAGGATGCTCTTTCCAATGCAAAAAGAATCAGAGCGATTGGATTCTTTTGTGAGGAGCAGGAGCCTTATCAATTTCAAGATCTAGCATTAACCCTCAAAACATACACTTGGGTCGAAAAGAGGGCCTGGGCGCTGACGGTCGCTTTGCTCCCTCGCGCCAGGCCAATATGGACTAGGTTGGGAGAGGCCTGCGGCGCACATCATCATTTCTGGTATTTCTTTAGAATAGGTTTTAGGTTTTAGGTTTTAGGTTTTTTTGCATTGTTTTAACCAAACCACCTATCATTTTTTTTACAAATTTAAGTTTTAACTGGTTTTCTTCATTTACTCCAAATTATTGTTTTTGCAACATTTAATTTTATTTATCACGTTGGATGTCATCTGTATACTTCATTCATGTATTTTTATCGCATAATGCATAATTACATCATTTAGTGTTTTTGTTAACAGTGAAGCTGATATTTTTTGGCCAGCCAATCATTAGTTTTCCTGCAATACTTTTGTCCGATCATTTTTTTTCTTAAAGTTTATTTTTTAGAATTTGTCAATTTCTTCTCTTTGATTTTAGCTGTCATTACATGTTTAGTTGCTCATCTTTTGTTGCGATTTATGTTTCTTTTTGAGCAAATTGAGATTTTCCTTTCATTCGTGAGTAGACATTCCAACTTGAATTGAAAAATTAATCATTATAGAGAAATTGGTTTGAGCAGCTTTTGAAAAAATTTCAAAAATTAACTATATTTTAATCAATTTTATTTATTCAGTATTTAGTATTTATCTTTTCCAGCTAAATCTATGCATTGCAATGATTAATTTATTAAAAATTAAACGATTAATTAATCAATAACAAATGTTTACAATTAATCTATCAAGTTGCCAAAGCAAAGTTTTATTTCGTTTCAATTACTTTGTTGTACTGTTCAGTGCCGCATTCATAAAACCTTGAAGGCTTAAATTGCAGACAATGCTTTTTGTCAATAAATCACTGACAATTAATGAACTTTTGACTGTCCAGAAACTGCAATGAAATTGCCACTGCAACTACAGGTATGACCTTTGCAATCGGCCCTTCCCATGTTCACATTTAAAACAAAGCTTCAAATTCCAGCTTTGTCAAATGAATGAATGGGATAGCTCAGATTCGCATTGCTCACTGTCATGTTAAAGAATCCCTGAAAACTTACTTCGTTGGGTGTCTGGCAAAACTGCGCAGATTTGAAATGCCCGAAAAATGACCTAAAATTTAACAAAATTGCCATTTTCGATATTAAAAATAAATTTTTGCAATTCCATGCACCCCTGGATCAAGTTAGGCAGCCCCGATTTACCCTAGAAGCACAGTTTAAACTGCAAAAAGGCGAATTTGCGAATGCACCGAGTGCATCCATAACGGACAAGGCTTAGCATTCATATTCTGGATATATATATATATATATATATATATATATATATATATATATGCGGACAGACGGACGAAAAATGGGGTAACTGTATAAGCGGGCCTTGGCCGCCCGCCGCTCCAGGCAGGGCGCCAGAGCTCCTCCGGCCTCCGCACCCATGCCCTCCGGCCTCCGGAGCTCTGACTGCCCTGCCCTTCGCGGCAGGCGGCCTGCGGCCGCGCAAAAATCATGGATTTATGCATATTTGCCTATGCCTAAAGACGGGCGCAAAAATGGGGTACCCGCATTTCAGGCTCCTCTATGCTCTGGGCACGGGTGCTGGCCCCTACGCTTCGTCTAGCATGCTTTGCCTGCTAGGCTAGGCTCCGGGACCTCTGCGCCCATGCCCTACAGCCTCTGGAGCTCTGGCTGTCCTGCCCTTCGCGGCAGGTGGCCATCGGCCGCTCTAAAACTATTAAAATTACGCAATGCCAGGTCCTTCTGAATGTGTGGTTGGAGACGAGTGTTTCAATGCGGAGCAATGCCATGCCGACCAAATGGGTTACCTGGGCGAAAAGATGGAAAGCATAGCTGGACTTCCCTGCAAGGTTTCCTCTATTTCTCAACGTAAGAATAATATCGGTTGTATTGTAGCAGAATTCTTTCCTTTTCCTCACTGTTTCTGCCCGATATATTTTGGGAGGCACTTGCAAAAGGCCCATGACAAGTGTCCAGTGGCGGATATTAGGGGGGAAAGGTGGGAAGTCCTCCCCCTGAAATGGTTTTGGAGGGAATCCCCCCCCCCCCGAAATTATCGGGCAGGGGTAAATTTTGCAGGAAAATTTCACCCCCCTATAGGGGGGGGGGTCATATCCGGATATGCCCCCCTCTCTATCCGGATACCGCCCCCTGTGGGGGGGGGGGGGTCATATCCGGATATGGTCCCCCTCTGTATCCGGATATGGCCCCCCTCTATATCCGGATACAGCCCCCACTATAGGGGGAGCCATATCCAGGCTGGCAAATTTTGGTTCTAAGGTGTTCAATAGCAATTGGTCTCAAGATTGTACAAATGTACAAATCTGCTTCTGAGGCATTTTATTGGTGCAATTGGTCTCAAAATTCTAATTTGTTGGCATGAAATGTTCTATTGATTGATCGATGTTCGATGAAATAAATGTTTGACTGAATGTTCAAATGATAAATGTTCAAATTGATCAAAATTCGATTTCCAGGTGCTCCAAAGGTTAAAAAAGTAGGTGCTAGAAAAATGACCATGAAAAATGCTTTCTCACTGCTTTTATTCTTATTATCTATCATGACCAAAATTTCTTTTCAGAATGCGCACTTTTTACCACAAAATACAAAAACAAAATTACATTAGACCAATTGCACTAAGATCACCTTAGAACAAAAAGTTGCCAGCCTGGATATGCCCCCCTCTATTAGGGGGCTGTATCCGGATATAGAGGGGGGCCAGATCCGGATACAGAAGGGGACCTTATCCTGTTAGGACCCCCCCAAAGGGGGGGCTGTATCCTGATACAGAGGGGGGGGGGGCATATCCGGATATGACCCCCCTATAGGGGGGCAAAACATGCCTCAAATTTTCTATCATTAGATAGAAAATTAAAAAAAAATTTGGGCACTTCACGCGCAGAAGCATAAGACATGCCAAATTAATAATTTCTTTGATGTTTTTTGATAGGCTACATTGAAATTTGCCCGTTACGCGCGAAAATTGCAATTTTTAACAAAATTAGCTATTTTTTGCCAAAAATTAATTGTCCGATTACACTAAATACAAAACGCGGGTATCAATATTTTATTGTCAAAAAATTTTGCCCAATCCCCCCCCCCCCCTTCCCTCATAAATTTGGAAATCCTGAAAAACTGGAAGTGTGTGCCGTGAAAATTTTACCCTTCCAAGTCTTCGGTATTATGACATAAGCCAAAGCGTGTTGATGAAACAAGGACTATTTCGGCTCACTTTATCTGCGCTTTGAAGAACATAAATATATGAAAATACGGAAATAAAAGTTACATTTGTGAAGTTGGCACAAAATTTATTAAGAAATTGGAAGAATATAAACTTTTGCATTCAATAATGATTTTGCACTAAACAAGATGAGTCATAAATGTGGTGCTGTGATATTTGTTTATCGTAAGCTGGCACTAAAATTATAAAAATGCTACTTATTTTGACAAAAATATCTAAAAATTAACCTTCTTGCCTCCTGGAGGGGCAACATTTTTGGGGCAAATTTTTTCCACACTTAACATCTATTCACGATTTTGACTTGTCAATTTTCGATGCCATTCGGTAGAGTTGTTTGAAGGTTTAAAAACTGGGCTGACTCCAAGAACCCCCCCCCCCAAGAATTACACCCCTCCCCCAAGAATTACACCGCCCCCCAAGACATATATATAGAAAATTTTTTTATTCCCTTAACATACTTCTCTTTACATATTTCAAAATTTAAACTCACGGAATTTTCATGTAGATGATTAAATACCTACTTTTTTTTACAAACATAGCTAGTCTATACCGAATGGTGGGCGCATGCCTACCAGGAGTAGGGGCTTGTCCCCTACTAGGAGTATCAAGTAGGCGCAAATTTTTCCAGGCTCGCGTACAACATAGTTAGTCCTTAAACATAGTAAGTCCTTACCGAGTTCATTAATGTTTTAAAGTGCTCAACTTGGTAAGGACTAACTAGGTTGTACGCGAGCCTTTTAAAAATGTCAAGCAACTATAGCTATGCTAGTAGCATGACGAACTAGTAGCATGACGAACACGGTATAGACTAACTCGGTATAGACTAACTAAAAAAGTAGGTATTTAGTTGTTTAGAAAACAAGTATATGGCGCAAAGCGCAATAGGTGACCGCGGAGCACACCACCTTCCAGCTTACAATATGAATGCATGAAATTTCGCCACTCCAAAGGGCAAGTCTATGGTTTCTCACCCATTTTCAAAAGTAAGCACAGATTTGGAATCGCTATATATGACTTGTGAACAAAAAAACTCAAGTCTTCTGTGCAATTCTCAAGATTACAGGAGATACAGCGCAAAAACTGTATATTGCAATTTTCAAGCCTTTCTACCCAAATAAGTAATATTTCAAATGCTCGGAAACCGGTTCCACCGCTCCAGATCTTCCTAAAATTGCATTACCTTTCAGGAAAAAAAAAGTTTGTCCCAATCCGTTGAGAATACGGTGAGGACCAGCATTTCCAGAAATACATACATATATATATATAATAGTAATATAGGTCAGTGGCCGCGCGTCGCGCGGCCGCACATTTAATTCCTTTACAGCATATGAATTATTTAATTTCTTTTTATTTTTTGATAACATAAAATATTCATTCCAGTAACAGGTGTTTATTCATCACAGGCATCAAGCATCATCGCTGATAAGAATTTAGTACTGCAGCTCAGCAAAGATCACCATTTTAAGTTCCACCAGATTTCGAATTCCACGGAATATGGAAAATTTGAAATATGGAATATGGAAAGATTAATGACTGTAAGCATCACAATCAGTCAATATGATCTCTGGCATTGAAAATCTGCATATCCCTAATAATGCATACCTTTCAACATCAGCTCACTGAGTAGGGCCAAAATCGTGAAAATTGACTTCACTCAAAGAGATTTTTTAATATAATAGTTTCAAAAACTTGACAAAGTAAATGTGCTATCTTAAACAGAATTGTTTTGCCTTGAATTTAAAAAAAAGTCCGCCAGAAAAAGTTAATAATTGAATGAGCTACAAAGGAGTAAAATCAGAAAAGGGGCAAAAATTGCAAAATTTGTCACGTTTTCAATCATAATTTGCTTTTAAGGAAAAACCGTGAGGACCGTAAAGCATATTTTTGCAAATTTTCCGAGATCTATCCAAAATGCTATCATATGCCTGGATAGACTTAGAAACCATGCCACCCGAGGTACCCTCCAAAAATGGCATCACCCGTATTATATAAGATATATGAGGACAAAAGTTGAGTAACCTCTATAGACCGCGGAGCGGCCCTTCGGGCCGCTCCGCGGTCAAAAATTCCTTGAGTTTAAATTTCGAGATATGTACAGAGAAGCATTTTAAGCTAATAAATTTTTTTTTCAATATATACCCTTTGGGGGGGGGTGTAATTCAGGGGGGTGGGTGTAATTCTTGGGGGGTGTAATTCTTGGGGGGGAGGGGTGTAACCCCATGGGGGAGGTGTAAGTCTTGGGGTCCTTGGAGTCAGCCAAAACTGAATAATAAATGGCTTATAAAGCTGCGCTAAAAGTTTATATTTCCCAATAAAAAGAAAAAGCCACTCAACAGCAAAACATCTAATCTGGAATGTTTTTGGCAGAATTGGCTGTCCTATCAGGAGATTCCGGACTGGGCGAGGATACAGGCGGAGGACGGACTTTACGGGCTGGGCGACCACTCTTTTTGTCGGCTGGTCTTTCGTGACCAACCCTGGTGCTGGGTTTTCAAAGATGGCAAAGTCTTCGACTACTGCTTTCCATCCTGTCTCAAACCAACACCACCAACTGAAAGCGGTAAACAATTAAGACAAACCAGGGTCGTGCTTTGAGTCCAAAATAGTTGACAGAAACCAGCATTGAAAGTTAGAAGCAAGGATGATTTTGTAATTTGTAAACACAGAGGGAGGGGCCACTGTTTTCGGTTCGGACTTGCTTTTCATTTACATGTTCCTTGTTTCAATTTATTCGCTTAAACCCACCCTAAAAATAAGCAGGCAATAACCATGTGAAATCGAGCGTTTCGAGGGCCTCAGAAAACCAATTGATTTTTGTAGTTTTTTAAGAAATTATTATACGTTTACTTGATTGCAAATCTTGATTGCAGAAAACATAAATACGGATAACCGGCCGTCATCAGCAGTAAAAGGTGGATTATGTGATGGGTATCTGAAAGACATTACTGAAAAGTTGGCGCCGATTGCAGTGACATGTGACCAACCTTCGACGGGATACAAATACGTGGAATATCTGCGAAGACACGTGTTTTGGAACGAGAGGCTACTCAAAGACTTGGTGCGGGTGGAAATGAGAAAAACTGTCGGCTGCTGGGACCCCAGCCAATACCTTCTTCAGTCTCCAGATTTAGCCGCGCTTTATTACGTAAAACATTTAATTTATTGCTTCATTTCTTTTAAAAACCCGCTTCATACAACATTTATTCAAACCCGATTTCGGCAATTAAACGAAAAAAATCTGAGCCTGAAAATTTAAAATAAACATTTATTTAAATATAGATGAGGAATATTGGTAGAGTATTTGGAGTCAAATATATATGTATGGTGTTGTGAACACGTGAAAACTTGACCAGCTGCATGAATTTTAGCTGCAATCTTTCTGCGAGAAGGATAAAACGTCTACTAAACCACAAAATGACGCTATCAAATCGTGGTTCGACCTGTACACTGGCGAGGTTTCATCTCACATATTTTTGACCTGATTATTGGATGTGGATTTAATATTTCTTCAATTGAAGTACATGTTAACTTTCAGTCTTATAAATATCCAATTTTGATGGTCAGCATTACAATTTTTAAATTCATATAAACGTAAGTTTTTGCGCGGCCGCAGGCCGCCTGCCGCGGAGGGCAGGGCAGTCAGAGCTCCGTAGGCCGGAGGGCATGGGTGCGGAGGCCCCGGAGCGTAGCCTAGCATACGAAGTATGCTAGGCGAAGCGTACGGGCCGTAGCACCCGTGCCCGGAGGCCGGAGGAGCTCTGGCGCCCTGCCCGAAGCGGCGGGCGGCCAAGGCCAGCTTAAGCAGTTACCCCATTTTTGCGTCCGTCTGTCCGCATATATATATATATGTCTTTCCGGGGCCCGTACTCCGCGGTTTTTCAACGAAATTGGCTGATTTTTTGCATGAAAGTCCACTTGGGTGGTATCTCCAGGCCATTTTTTGGGCTTGACGTAATTTTTTGATTTTCGGCCAAAACTCAATTTTTTGATGTTTCAAAATACGAAAATTCATAAATCACTGGTTTTTCAATGAAAATGGCTGAATTTTGGCAGGTACGTTTGTATAAGCAATATATTGAAGCTGGCAAGAGGAAATTTCGAAATATTTATTATTTATTGATTTATAGTCAAAAACCCAAAATCTTAATGTTTCAAAAATTTTAACATGAATAAGTCCATGGTTTTTCTATGAAAATAGCTGATTTTTGGTAGGTACGTGCGTGAAAGTAATATCTTGAAGCAGGCAAAAGGAATTTTTGAAATAATTAGCATTACTCGATTTATAGTCAAACAACCTAAAATCTTGATGTTTCAAAAATCGGAACATGCATAATTCGTGGTTTTTCACTGAAATCTGTTGAATTTTGGCATGCATTTTCATTTAGGTGGTGTCTTGATGTGAGGCCGCGCATCTTGGCAACCGCCGAGAATACCTTGTTGAACAAAATAGGCAACCAATATTCAAACATTTTCAGTCAAGGAGACGACAAAGTGTTACAATCTGCGGCAAATCATTTCCAATGCGCCTGAATACTTTTTAGTCCCTTTTGATGCTGCCATAGACGATAACTTATTGATTTTGCAAAGCTAATACGGGCTAGAGCGTCATCGTGAAATAGCTCTTTAGCATGAGTTCTTGGACACCTCCTTTTCATTTTTTCTGAATACTAGTTATATCGCAGATAATAAAACGATTGCTCATTTGTTGTGAGATGCATATGTAGTGTGCTTTCCGATCTTTTAAGCAAACATTTGTTCAAGCAAGTGTCGCAGCTGAAAAAGGAGGTGGTCTGTAATTTTTTTAGCTCCACGCTTTATAAGTTGTAAAGTTATAAAGTTTATAATTTTCCATACTTAGAAACAGTCTCACATGCAAAAAAATACATGAAATATTTAAAATACAAAGTTGTTAGATGGAATGCTCGTATTTGAGAATCAAAAGTTGAGAATGGGTGGCCTTGGCTTCATCTGCTGGCGTCTGATGAGGCAGTAGGCAGTGAGATGAACTGCAATGGCGAACGACAGGAGCAGCAATGCCATGGCTACATCGTTGGCCAGTCCCTTTACTGCCTGCAATCTCCCTCCTTTCCCGCCCCTTTGAGAAAGCAAGATGAACCTGGAAAAAGTCTGTGTGCAAAGCAGCCCCTGCAGCGGAGAAACTGACAATCAGCAGTGATAGAAGTCCCACAATCGCTGCAGCCTAGAACAATTTCTTAGTCAGCGAACGATGAGTGATGCTGGATGCACGAACGAGCATGACGATGTGGGGGAGGAGCAGTTGAGCGAAGGTGAAAAGGATGCCGCAGAGGTGGAAGTAGGCGGTGAAGGAGAGGACGCCGAGGGCAAAGAGGCCCAGTCCCGTCATCTTCGCCCACCCCTCCTCATCTGAGCACTGATAGGGGCTGTGGAAATGGGGATCTGACTTGTGAACAGGTGAACCGGGAAGGGTCTGAATGTCGGAGAAGAAGAGGAAGAACTGGCGGCCCAGGAAGGCGCATTCAGCGATCAGCAACAGAAGAGATAAAACCTGAGAGATTAATGAATCATGTTAAAGGTGAGGAGAGGTGACAGAGGAAGAAAGGTGATAGGATACCCGAGCCTCGTTTGTAGCAGCCATGTTTATTGGCGATGCACAAGGTCAGGTCAGCTAACAAACTGAACAGCTGACTGACGCTTTTGTTCTGTGATGGTGCAATCGAAATTTATTTTTACCACCTGTGGCGTTGTGTATGCTTTGTTTAATCTTTTGAAGACGTAACTGCGCACATTAATGCAAAATCCATGTCCAAAAGCCGAAGGGCTGGGCAGTCAGAGCTCCGGGGGCCATAGGTCATGGGCGCGGAGACCCCGGAGCGTGGCCTAGCATGCGAAGCATGCTTGCGGAAATAGCTAATGGTAATGTGCTAGTGGCAATTTTTTTACAATTGGGTCTTTTATTCCGCCAAAGAATAAAAAAGAAGATAAAAAATTTCAAGACTTTTGAGACTGGTCAAGGTCGTTAAGGCACTGAAAACAAGCAATTATTGAAAAAATAAAAATTTGAAATTTCGCGATTTTCATTTTTGAGCAGATGTCATTCAATAATCATAAATTAATCAGCTGTTAAAATCATGACTAACTACTTTAGATCATTAGGGTTGCCAAACAGTTAGCCTTTTCATATTTCATTGTGAATTGAGCTTGCTAGATCTATTTTTGGGACGTAGGTCTGAAATTCTAAAATTTGAGCTCAAACAATTAGCGATTCTGAGCCAACAGAGCCACTTTGAACGCTCACCTCCCAACCATAAAAATAGGGGATCAAAATTTTTTGTGGCGCCGATTCTCACACCCAATGATGGGCACGTCTATATATAAATTTACGGTTATATAGGCATTTAGCCGTATATTTCACTTTTTTTTGTTTGCGTTATTTTTAATCGATTTCCGGCAAGGGGTCAAAAAAGCCTAATATAACGTCAATTTCATTTGCGGCTCCTGTTTATAAATAACTAGTAGCTGCTTAAAAATTTTATTTTTAAACGGTCAAAGATTGAGAATTTTTTTTTTAGCCGGTACGAGGCAAACTTTGGGCCGTTTTGGACATGAGAACGCTCCAAAAAGGAAGCCTTTAGGCAACCTTGATTCCCAGAGACACCTTTTATCCCATTTTGGGCCCCTTTTGGGCCTTCAGAATCTTCCTTTAGCCTCTTTGGAGCTTCAATTTTCCCTATGTTATAACATAGGAAGCCTCCCCCTCCCTATATTATAACATAGGGAGCCTCCCCCTCCCTATGTTATAACATAGGAAGCCTCCCCCATCCCTATGTTGAAGCATAGGAAGCCTCCCCCTCCCTATGTTATAACATAGGAAGTCTCCCCCGTCCCTATGTTGAAGCATATGGAGCCTCCCCCGTCCCTATGTTGAAGCATAGGAAGCCTCCCCCTCCCTATGTTATAACATAGGAAGCCTCCCCCGTCCCTATGTTGAAGCATAGGAAGCCTCCCCCTCCCTATGTTATAACATAGGAAGCCTCCCCCGTCCCTATGTTGAAGCATAGGAAGCCTCCCCCTCCCTATATTATAACTGGTACCATCGGCAAGCCAAATGTGGTCTCTTTTCTCCAAATTTTGTAATTGCCTCGAGCAAAAAGTCAAGGAAATATACCTACTACTAGTGGAATCTGCTGCTTGGACAGTTGCAATTTGTTTTTGGCGCGCAGTTAAGTGTCTCTTTCCATGCGCGCCAAAAACAAAATGCAGATGACGCAGCAGATTCCACTAGTAGTAGGTATATTTCCTTGACTTTTTGCTCGAGGCAATTACAAAATTTGGAGAAAAGAGACCACATTTGGCTTGCCGATGGTACCAGTTATTTCTTCCACTTTTAATATAGTATAAAATGTATAAATATAACTTTATATTATTTGACAATTTGTGAAAAATAAATAAATAAAAATTAAACTCATTAAAAAACCTTAACAAAAAGAAAAGAATCGAAAATTAAAAATACCATGCAATTTATTGGCTAACTAACATAACATTTTTTGTGAAATTTTCATGGCTTTTACTTTTACTTTTTGGGAGAAAAGAGATTCACATTTAGCCTGCCGATGGTACCAGAAATTTCTTCCACTATAGTATGAAATGTATAATTAAAAATTTTTATATTGTTGGTTATGTATTATTATATATTAAGATATTATTAGATAAAAAAATAAAAAATAAAATAAAAAATAAAATTATTTAAAAAATGTAACGAAAAAAAATAAAATTATTTAAAAAATATAACAAAAAGAAAATCTCGATTTGAAAATCAAGAAATACAATGCATATCTATTGGCAAAATAACATATTGTTGTGAAATTTGCATGATTTATACTTAGGGCAATCGATTTTAGGGAGAAATCTTAATGTCATAAAAAAGCTTTAATTTTGGCCTGCCGATGGTACCAGTTGTTTTCTCAACTTAAAATTTCCAAAAATATAAATTATTATTTGAGAAGGATTCGAACCTCCCAGTTTCACCCATCTGTCCAATCGCTTAGACCACTGCACCACTGGTGCGTATGCCTCTTTCATTAACTGAAGAGTTATGAATGAATAAATATATGAGGTCCAGAAACCCGGGGAAGGGGGTTGGGGGGAAGAAATGAATACCTACTCTCATTTCAAGAATAGATGCGGAGGAGAAGAAGGAGAAGGAGAAGGAGAAGGAGGAGTTCGGACAAATGGTTTTGAGTAGTTTTCTCTTGTGTTCTGCCAATTTTGGGTGATTTCTCGCGAGTTTTAGTCAATTTGATGTTGCTCTTTCCACTGCAAAAAGAATTAGAACGATTGGATTCTTCTGTAAGGAGCAGGTGCCTTATCAAATTTAAGATCTAGCAATAACCCCGAAAACGTACACCTGGGTCGAAAAGAGGGGCTTTGCGCTGACACTCCGCTAACGCTCCGTTCGCGCCAGCCCAATAACATAGGGAGCCTCCCCCTCCCTATGTTATAACATAGGAAGCCTCCCCCGTCCCTTTGTTGAAGCTCAGGGACTATGCCCCCCTCCCTATGTTATAATATAGGGAGATGCGGGGAGGCCTTTGAAACATTAAGCATCTGGGTAGTAAGCTCTTTATGTTTTAACATAGGGACGCCAGGAGGTTTTTGAAACATTAAGCATCTGGGTAGTAAGCTTCGGCTCACTCCAACTATCCCCCCCTCATGAGGTGCCTGTCCCCCTCAAGTTTTTACCCCCCCCCCCCCCTCAAGGTTTTTACCCCCCCCCCCTCATGGGTTTTACCCCCCCCCCCCTCATGGATCGTCAGATTAGGATTAGCCTTGGACTTGGGCTTAGACTTGGGAATCGTAGTCATGAGGCATGAGGGTGGATAATTGGAGTCATGAGGGGGGGATAATTGGAGTCGATTACCAGGAGGGGAGGATAGTTGGAGTCATGAGGGGGGGATAATTGGAGTCGTAGTTGCAGCGATTACAACGATTCCTTACTCAACACAGATGTGAACGCATCCATGAGGGGAGGGTAAAAACTTGAGGGGAGGGTTGAAACTTGAGGGGGGGGGGTAGAAACCTTGAGGGGGGGGGGGGGGTAAAACCCATGAGGGGGGGGGGGTGAAAACCTTGAGGGGGGGAAAGTTGGAGTGAGCCTAAGCTTCTTATGTAATAACATAGGGACGGAGGGAGGCCATTGAAACATTAGGCATCTGGGTAGTAAACTTCTTATGTAATAACATAGGGACGGAGGGAGGCCATTGAAACATTAGGCATCTGGGTAGTAAACTTCTTATGTCATAACATAGGGATGGAGGGAGGCCATTGAAACATTAGGCATCTGGGTAGTAAGCTTCTTATTTGAACCTTCTTTGAGTGCTGGTCACCTTTGTTTAGTCTCCAAGCTTCCGAGAAACCGTTGAGGGGTCAAAAGAAGAACAGAATCACAGCCAGAAGAGAAGTAAATTTGGAAATAGCCGTAACATGTTAGACGATAGAAATAAAATACCGGAAAAACGTTAAAAAAATAGGCGTTATTTCGTGGAAAATACCGGAAACCGCCTATTCGTAAAAATATATAGCAATAGGCGTTTATATAGGCGTATAACTTATTTTTCCGGTGAGAGCGTTTCCGGTATTTTATATAGACGCCCACCCCTGGCCAGGTCAAGTGCCCATCATTGCTCACACCTCTTAAAAAGGCTGGTTTCTATTCATGGTTCATGGTTCTCATGGTTATCTTGACCTTTTCATGGTTTTATATCAGAAACTTGGTCTAAACGAAATTACTAGCATGACCGAGACCCAACTGCTAGCTGTCTGGCAAGTTTTTTCATCTTTTGTGGATTCTATCTTTATCAATGGCTACATAATCTGACTTTCATTTATTATTCGTATAATTGACCAGTCAAGGGTGTCTAGACAGTCAGCAACCGTTATCAAGGGATAACACACATAGATTTTGCTAGCTCAAACCACATAAAAATGTTTGATTAAAAATTTGAAAATGAGGCCATGAAGGTCATAATTCAGCTTATATTGCTGTTTCAAAAAACTGGTTTGTTTTTAGCTTACAAAATCCCAATTTCAAAGCAATGCCAATTCATTCATTTCCAATTTCTTTTCAAAGCAATACCAATTTGCAAAATCCCATTTTTTTTTTCAATGCAATGCTGTAATTTAAAATTATATGTGTTTAAACCATGTAAATTATTGTTAGTAACTTTGGGCCATTGAGTAATGAGCTTTCAAACTTTTACATTATATGAGCGTTAGAGTAACGTTTTGCAAAAAACTGAACTTGCATCAGAGGAGTGGTTGGTGGAGAGCCAGGCGACGGTAGCACCAGAGTGCTCCTCTTACGAGAAGCACAATGAAAAGGGCATGGACAACCTGGGATTTGACATAGTTCATGGTCCCGTGATAGGCGAAGTGGAAACCTGCCAAACTGCTTGCACCAACCGTCTCAATTGCAACGGCTTGAGGCCATTTGGCTGGGCACATACTACAAATGCTGGTTTGCAATGATTTGTTTTTATCAGCAAGATATTTTCGGCACGTCGCCAATAGATGCGCGGCCTTCGGATTACGTTTTTTGATGAATTTTTGCTATTTTATATTATTGCAAACTAAGTGAGAGTACCGAGCCGTGCACGATTTTTCTCATTGGAATCGTGGACATAAGAAATTGAACAAACTGTAGATCGGCAAGCCGAAAATAAAGCTTTTTTCGGCTCACTCCAACTATCCCCCCTCAAGGTTTTTACCCCCCTCATGGGTTTTACCCGCCCCCCTCAAGGTTTCTACCCCCCCCCCCAAGTTTCTACCTCCCTCATGGATGCGTTCAAAACTGTGATGAGTATGGCATGATGAGATGAGTTGTAATCAACCTTTTTTACGACTCCAATTATCCCCCCTCATGAAAATCGACTCCAACACTCACCCCCTCATGAAATTCGGCTCCAATTATCCCCCCTTATGACTCCAATT
Organism: Ptycholaimellus sp. GST1_10; assembly: GCA_030248095.1. Classification (NCBI taxonomy): domain Eukaryota; kingdom Metazoa; phylum Nematoda; class Chromadorea; order Chromadorida; family Chromadoridae; genus Ptycholaimellus; species Ptycholaimellus sp. GST1_10. The sequence continues at coordinate 43,960 of JASANA010004775.1, forward strand.
TCCCCCCCCCCCCCCCCCCCCTCATGACAAGGTATTCTCGGCTGTTGCCAAGATGCGCGGCCTTTGTTCCAAGTAATAAGCTAAGCAATAATTCCTTTTAACTGCTTCAAGATACCGCCGCAGCAAACATATCTGACAAAATTCAGCTGAGTTTATTAAAAAACCGGGAATTTATGGATGTTCGAATTTTTGAAACATCAAGATTTTAGGTTTTTGACTATAAATCATGAAATAATAAATGTAGCAAAAAGTTCTATTATCAACATCAAGATATCACCATGACAGACGTATATGCCAAATTTCAGCTGATTTCATTGAAAAACCATCGATTTATGGATGTTTAAATTTTTGAAACATCAAGAATTTAGGTTTTTGCCCATAAATTGAGAAATAACAAATATTTTGGAAATTCCTTTTGCCAGCTTCAAGATAGCACCTCGACGGACGTACCTGCCAAAAATCAGCCAATTTCGTTGAAAAACCAGTGATTTATGAATTTTCGTACTTTGAAACATCAAAAAATTGAGTTTTGGCCTAAAATCGAAAAATTACGTCAAGCCCAAAAAATGGCCTGGAGATACCACCTAAACTGACTTTCATGCAAAAAATCAGCCAATTTCATTGAAAAACCGCGGAGTACGGGCCCCGGAAAGACATATATATATATATGCGGACAGACGGACGCAAAAATGGGGTAACTGCTTAAGCTGGCCTTGGCCGCCCGCCGCTTCGGGCAGGGCGCCAGAGCTCCTCCGGCCTCCGGGCACGGGTGCTACGGCCCCTACGCTTCGCCTAGCATGCTTCGCATGCTAGGCTACGCTCCGGGGCCTCCGCACCCATGCCCTCCGGCCTCCGGAGCTCTGACTGCCCTGCCCTCCGCGGCAGGCGGCCTTCGGCCGCGCAAAAATCGACTCCAACTACCCCCCCCCCCCCCCTCATGACTCCAATTATCCCCCCCTCATGAGATTTGACTCCAATTATACACCCCTCATGAGATTTGACTTCAATTATCCACCCCTCGTGATTCAGGGCTGCGATTCTTAGGCCTAAGCCCAAGTCCAGGTCTAAGCCTAAGCCTAACGGCCCATGAGGGGGGGGGGTAAGAACCTTAAGGGGGGGTAGTTTGCTTGGGGGGGGGGGTGTAAAATCTTGAGGGGGACAGGCACCTCATGAGGGGGGGATAGTTGGAGTGAGCCCTTTTTTCTCCTAAACATCGACTGCCCTGAGTGTAGAGCCAGGAAATATTTCGGCTGACAAGCAATTACCCCCAAGAAAATTTCCCCCAAGCAATTACCCCCAAGAAAGTTCCCCCATGAAAGTTTAGCGCGCGAAAATATTTTACTTAACTTATCCGTGCTTGTGGGATATGCACATGTGAGACATATATGCGGAATGATGGACGAAGATGGGGTAATTTGAAGTACATGTTTTCCTTGGTTTCGAAAAGCAGAAGGATAAAGCTTTCAGCGCAGAGAGAAACCAGAAGTCAATCTGGAAAAAACTTAGGTCACCTTAGGCGCCAGAGCTCCTCCAGCCTCCGGGCATGGGTTACGGAAAATAGTGCCCAAGAAAGGATTGCCCAGGAAAGAAGTGCCCAGGAAGTGATTGCCCAGGAAAGAATTGCCCAGAAAGGAAATAAAACAAGTATATGGCGCAAAGCGCAATAGGTGACCGCGGAGCATCTTAACATGTAGCAAAATCCTAAAATTAAGCAAAAGGAAAAGTCTGTGGTTTCTCAACCAAATTCAAAAGTAAACACATATTTAGAATCAGCAGTTATGAATTGTGAACAAAAAAACTCAAGTCTTGTGGGCAATTTTCAGCCATTCAACATGACAATTCTTGACTCAAAAGGAAAAGTCTGTGGTTTCTCAACCAAATTCAAAAGTAAGCACAGATTTAGAACCAGCATACATGAATTGTGAATAAAAAAACTCAAGTCTTGTGTGCAATTCTCAGCCGTTCATATGCTACAGAGGAAATTGGTAATTTTCGGGAAAAACTTTTTCCTACTCAGGAAAGTAATGTTTCTAATGGTCCGGCACCAGCTCCACCCCCCCAGGATCCAAGCGGCACATTATAGCTTTCAGGAAAAAAAAAGTATGTCCAGATCCGTTGAGAATTCGCCCGTGCCCAGCACTTGCAGATATAAATATAAATATATATATATATATATATGTATATATATATATATATATATATATATATATATATATATATATATATATATACATATATATATATGAGGACAAAAGTTGAGTAACCTCTATAGACCGCGGAGCGGCCCTTCGGGCCGCGCCGCGGTCAAAAAACGTGCTCATGGACGCCACACGTTATAAAAAATGGGTTCAAAAGCTCTGGGAGTGCAGCGAGGCAGACTTATGAGGCACTGGGCATGGGCAGCCACTTGGACTGTGAAAAGTTTCATTGACGTCCATTAAACCTCGTTTTTCAAAAATATTGTTCATCATAGTTCTTAAACATTCGTTGCACGGTTTCCTCATGGTATATTTTTCATGGGCAATCCTTTCCTTTGCAATCCTTTCCGGGGCAATCTTTTCCTGGACACTTTTTTCCTAGACCCTCTAGGGCCTGCGCGCAAATGCCTACGACCTCCTGAGCTCTGATTGCCCTGCCTTTCCCGACAGGCGGCCTGCGGCCACGCAAACATAAATTTTTAGCTCATTTTTCAGGATGAAAGGCAAACTCCCAGCCACTTTAAAAACTTTGTTCTATGATGATGCGAGCGCTACATCATATATCCGTCAATGTGGTATGGGTTTTTAAAATGCTCCTATTAGATGGAATGTTTCAAGTCTTCCCAGTTTTAAGTGTCTGATTCCAACCATTAGATTTCTTTAAAAATATACTTGTATAAGTCTTTCTTACCTCAGGCTAGCTTCTGACCAATTAGAGAACAAAGTGAATTTGTCAGCGTGGCTCGTTTTGAGATGCTCCATGCAGTTTTGAACAAACAATGTCCGGGAAAACCAGAGGAGCCGTGGCATTCAGCACATTTTGGCAGTGCCTAAACAGTTGTGCTATGGACATAAGTTGTCAAAAAGTTCGATATGACGGAAGCAATGGGAATTGCATCTTTCTCAATGATTCCGATGCATCGTCTGATATTTGGATATTTCGTCTGCTCGACCCTGTGGGCTGCAAAGCCCTTTATCGTTTGGTGTTCGTTCACATTTGACGGGAACAAAGTGATCAATTACAGACACGACCACACCGATTTCTTCAACCACGTCAACGCTGGTACAGAACCCTACCAGCACTGGACTAATCACAATGGCCTCTAGCCCCTCCATTCCGCGTATGTTTGCCGTATAAAGAAAAAAGGGGAATATTTCTGAACAAAACGCTTTTTGAGATAAAGAACGCAGTTTTAAAAACAGCATGAGTGGGCGGCTTATGAAGGGAATGAACGTCAACTCATTGTTCGTCAACGATTCCAACCTTTGGTAGAATTTTATCAACATAATGAGAACATTAACAAAGTTGGTGCGTAAGAAGCCCTTACATTGTCAATGAAGGCTTTTGCCATGTTTCGGTAAGAACAAATATCAATCGAAATCAGCAATCAAATTTTGATAAATGAATAGAACAATTAATTTGGCCAAGTGAGTAAACCAAATGCTAAATTTCAAGCAGCCGCTGAAAACGCGTTTTTACATTCTTGATACCTAGACGATACAGTAAGCGTTGGTACAACACGTAATATATAGCTTTTTTGTTCAAAAAATGGGAACGGAAACTTCTAGGTTTGCTTTCAAAAGATATATTTTAACAACAAGAGCTCAACTTAAAAAAATCAATGAAATAATTGGAACTATTTAAGGACACAGGGGGGACTGGCGAAAGTGAGATTCTGCGTCATCATCTGTCAAAAGAATGCGTTAACATGTTTTGTACTAAAATAATCAAATAAAAGACCTCGTATTTTAGACACTGCTTTTCCGCGGACTATGAGGATGGTTCATGTACCCTATATAATAAATGGTACCATCGGCAAGCCAATTGTGGGTCTATTTTCTCCAAATTTTGTAATTGCCTCGAGCAAAAAGTCAAGGAAATACATCTACTACTAGTGGAATCTGCTGCTTGGACAGTTGCATTTTGTTTTTGGCGCGCAGTTCAGTGTCTCTTTCCATGCGCGCCAAAAACAAAATACAGATGACGCAGCAGATTCCACTAGTAGTAGATGTATTTCCTTGACTTTTTGCTCGAGGCAATTACAAAATTTGGAGAAAAGAGACCCACAATTGGCTTGCCGATGGTACCAGTTATTTCTTCCACTTTTAATATAGTATAAAATGTATATATAAATTTTTTTTTAAATGTATGAAAAATAAATAAATAAAAATAAACTCATTGAAAAAATAAAACAAACATAAAAGAATCGAAAATATATTAGGATATTAATGGATAAAAAAAATAAAATATAAATAAAAACATAATGATTCAAAAAATATAACAAAAAGAAAAAATTCGAAAATCAAAAATTTTTGTGAAATTTTCATGATATATGCTTAGGGCAATCGATTTTTGGGAGAAAAGAGCTCTAATTTTGACCTGCCGATGGGTATAGTTAATCTAGTGTACAGTACAGTACAGTTTCAATTGTGAGTTTTCAAATAGCGTTCAGTACAGTACAGTTTTTTTTTTTTCTAATAGCGTCCAGTACAGTACAGTTTTTTTTTTTCTAATAGCGTCCAGTACAGTACAGTTTTTTTTTTTTTCTTATAGCGTTCAGTACAGTACAGTTTTTTTTTTTTCTTATAGCGTTCAGTACAGTACAGTTTTTTTTTTTTTCTTATAGCGTTCAGTACAGTACAGTTTTTTTTTTTCTTATAGCGTTCAGTACAGTACAGTTTTTTTTTTCATTTTTTTTTTCATGTAATATACAGTACAGTTTCGATTTTTAGTTCTTATAAGGAGCAGTACATTTCAAAATGTACTGAACACTATTTGAGACAAAATAAACTGAACTGTACACTTGATTAAATGCACTACCTCGTGTGTTAGAATAGGGCACAGTACAGATTTTTTTTTCAAACTGAACCGTACTCTATAATAGATAAAAAATTTAAACTGAACTGCACTTGCACACCCTTGCTGGCGTTGGACCTTTCCACTCATCCTGCAATGGGAAGGGCAGTAGATAGTAGATAGTGAGACGATGTGAGGGACAGACGAACGTTGGGAAGGAAGATGTTCTCTCCGGGGTAGGATTGAGAGAGGTGGAGCTGGAAGTTGAACTTGCCATCCTCCTCCTTCGCCTTTGCCCAGTCAGCAGCTATACGCATAGCCCAGCCCACTTTTTGCATGTTGCGGTTCAGCTTGTTCACCATAGAACTCACTGCAAACAATCAGAAACTTGTTCACTAGATTGAGGGGCTATTAACAAAGATGTCCGAACAAATACGCAAAGAAGAGGCTGCTCACCGCGGCTTGTGTCTGGGCATGCAACCTTGAGTTCCTTGATCACAAATGAGGCGTCAAGGAAGCTCATGTTCATCAGGCTGATGAGCATGCGTAGTTCATCCTTGACCTCTTCAACACTGTTGAAGCAGAGCCTCTGGCCTTCCTCTGACGGCACCCCCCACCACCACCACGGTGACGCTTCATGCCAGCATTCACTCATGGTGCTGTAATTTCAAAACTTTGTCCAACGCATGCCGTAAATACACAATGCTTTTTCCAGATCTCAGCTTTATGCTGGAGAATAAGTAAGGGCATATAATTGAAACGGTG